>DWAO01006496.1:0-10881 GCA_018230605.1 Heliconius congener
CCAGTCGGTTTTACAGTCACACTTTGTGCCACTGCGCCACGACTGGCCTCAATATTATGGTATTATTATTATATGATATTATTATTATATGAGATACATAAAAAAAACAATCAATAAAAAATTCCATCCAGTCCATTACTCTCTCCTGTCACAGGGAAATTAGACACCCAACTTTACCTAAAGTTTTGATGTATTTGTTTAAAACGAAAGCTGAAAGGTTTTGTAAATTATAAAGTTAGCAACTTCGTTATTTAGTACTGTACGGTATTTTTGATAATTTTTATAAATTTTTAATAGCTTTGCGCTGAAAGCATTGAGTGTTAAGTGCCAGAACTCAACGCCGTGCTTTGCCTCGATACCAGAGCGAAGAAACTAAAATGTTACATATTTCGTTTCCTCGAGTGGGAATTGAACCCACAACCTGTCTTGTGCCCTTTCCACGACTGGCCTCAACTCCTCCTCGGTTATATCTAGCTGAACACTCTTATCTCAGGAACTGGTTTTGATTACTGCTACTAACTACTGGTTTTGATTGAAAAGCGGAACTCAACGCCACGTAATAAAAACCATTAAATATTAAAACTAAAAGATCCATTTTATTGATAACTTGCATAGCTACGTATGTACGTAGTTAATACTAGTAGGCTAATTACAAATTACGTTGATTCAACATTCTGCAGAAACTTTTGCCAAATTTTCTTTTGAATAGTGAAGAGTAAATATTTTTTTGTATATCGATATAATTAGTAAATTATTTCGATAATTGCAATAGAAAATTACTCAAATGCTTTAGTGTATATTAATTACACTGAAATTCAAATCAAAAGATAAGAAAATGCTTTATTTATATGAAAATGTTAATGGACAAAATATAGTTTCGGGAGCATTACGCAACGGAAGTGTCTGAATGGGAATAGAGTGTCTGAACACAGGTTTTTAGGTTCCTTCTGCCAACCTCTATGCAGGATACATCAAATAAAAAGATTATAAATATTATTACAAAGACACTGTAACTTTACTCATAGCATTTATATACACTAATCATAACTTTGCAACAAGGGCGTCCAACCTACTTAAATATTCTTAATATTTTGAATCGATTATATATAATATGCTAGGTATTTACCTTGGTCTCATCTTCAACAGGTTTTCTATTACATATAGTTTATGATACAAATAATATTATATGATGCCGCTTTTGTGGCTTAAGATATGTTATTAAATAGATTGTATGTCGGTAGTTGTACGTTCAAATTCAATTTAGAAACAGAAGTATATAGTATTTTGTAGTAAGCAAGCAATTTGCTTTGCCTTGTTATCAAAGCGAGGAAATGAAAATATTACATATTTCATTCCCCCAACTGGGAATAGAACCTACAACCGTCGCGTTAATAGTCACTTGCATTGTACCCTTGCACTACGACGGCATCAAGCATAGTAGTTTTTAAAAATGATATTTTTATTTAACATTTTAAATGTCATTTCAAATGTAATTTTAAATTCATATTAAAATAAGCAAAAGAACAATTTCAACCATATTAATAAATGACTAAATATCTTTGTCCTTTACATTATGAACAAGAACTATATGAGACTGACCTCTGTTTAGAAGATAAATTCTTTATGATTTTAAGCACTAAAGATAAATATTTGCGTCATTCTTAGTTAATATTAAAGTTATTTTTATTTGATTAAGATTAAAGTAGGTTAAAGTAGTAGAAATAATCTACAGTCTCCGATTTGTGCTAATTTTAAAATTTCAAGACCGTCGTAGCGTAGGAGCAGAAGAGTGCGACTATAAACACGATGGTTGTCGGTTTAATTTCCACTCACACAAGGCAATTTAAAACTAAAAACAAGAAATGGCTGAAGAAAAAATCTTCAGTTCTCTCTTACAAAATAAACAAACATTTATATAAATGACTATATTGACCCTAACTAGTTATACAAAAATATTTTTGTATTATCCATTAAATAAACACGTTCGATGAACGCCCAAATCGAGTTTTTTTGACATCAACATAAGAAAATAAATTTTATCAAACCTGTCTATATAACATATAATATTAATATACGTTTAGATCATCGTAACTTAACTATTAACTGAACTGTAGTCAGTCAGTTGGTAAATCATTTCCTTTTTCTATTTTATCTCTAGTCTGTCCTGTCATGCGGGAGTTTTTATTTTTGGCTACCCTGCTATGAGCGTGGAGGTCTATCGTTGCGTGTTGAGTGGCGGAGCACAACGCATTTTGACTCGTTACCAGAGCGAGTAAATAAAAATATTAAATATTTCATTCTCTTGATTGGGAAACGAACCTACAATTAATTCATTATTGTCGCACGCTTGTGCATCTATACCTAAAATACTTGCAAATAAATTAATAAAAAATAAATTTCCTAAACTTAAAATTTTACCGTTACATTTTTTTGCGGTAATATCTATCGTTATCTTTATTGATACATCAACTAACGATCTAATATCTGTAATTTAAATAACATTAGTTACATACAAAGTTAATTAACAAATTACTGACATTTTCATTTTAAATTGAAAAAAAAAATTAAATAACGGTAAAAGATTTTTTACGCTATCTATAACAAAAAGTCATTAAGAGACAGAACTCAACGACGCACTTTTTCTAGCCATTACGCCCAATTTTCCTAGTTATCATAGCAAGCAAATGAAAATAATTTATTCCTCTCCAGTGGGAATCGAAATCCGTTGCGTATATAGGCAGACGCGGGTTTAAATATACCTTTTATTATACGAATTTGGTGTTTGGAGCTCCTCACCTTGCAAAGCTGTAGGCAACTACACACTGAATCCGTGAAATTCTAAATTATTTCTCCTCGTTTAGTTCGTTTACACCCGAGTTTACCTTTAACACTATAAAATATATAAGAGAAAAAAGTCATCGATATTTTACATTTTTATTAAGCACCTCACTAGTCATGTCTTGGTTGATTTGTCCAAAAAAGGCTTATTAGAGATTATTCAGTTTACTGCCTAGTACTAATATTTATGCTGCATTCGAATTACCTTTGATTTTTTAAATTTTTTATATAATTTTAATACTTTATAAAAATATTTTATAGCCTGGAATTGTATGTTGGACTTTCTTAAAATATTTTTCCATAATTATTCGTATCCATATCATACTTAGACCTGTTGCTCGTAAATTATTGAACACGTCATGATTATGAAAGATGATGATTGATTATAGATACTAACAATGTGGTATTTTGATTTATTACAAGCTTCCTCTTTCTTTTGACTAAAATAACATTCAATTATAATTTTTTTACCTTATAGCAAGGACGCCTAGCGTTCACACATTTTCCACTTAAAGAGATGTTGCATGTAAAATAGCGGAGCTCAACGCCGTGTTTTATTTTACCAGACTGCCGCAATGATAATCATTTCAATATAAATATTCACATTGCGTATAATACATGGTGTCTCACAAGCGTGTGAATGTAATCGGGGCAGGTTGTCGGTTCGATTTCCACTCGGAGTAATGAAGTGTTAAATATTTTAATTTCCACGCTCCGGTAATTCGGCAAAACGCGGCGTTGAGATCTGCGACCCAGTACGCTATACCTGCAGCCTTTGGCGGAAAAAAAGTATCTTTATAAGACCGAAATGTCTTATCACTAGGTTCCTAGGTTCACTCTGCCTACTCTGCTTGTGCCCTATACAACGAGATCGAACCCATAATCACTGCGTTCCGACACTCTTCTAATATTAAATTGATAATACTATAAGTGCATGTTTATTTCACAATGTTTCATTTACTTCACGACGTACATGTGTCCAGCTTTAAAGGTCCAACCTATCGGTACTAAATGACCTTATCTAATGCTTAAACATAGTGTAATGTAAGAATAGAGTGTGCGTTATATTATAATTTACATTTAATTATTTTTGCGCTTTTATGATATTTGTGCAGAGAAATTATGTTAGGCTACTATGCTCTCCGTGTTTCGATTAAAAAAGAGAGAAAAGAAATATATATAGTTCTGATATTTCTACCAAGGCAATATGCCTTGCTCTCTTTCACCGCCACCGCCTTTAGGTTATATCCTGCATATCTGAGTCTTAAAAGAACCCATTTCCTACTAACGCCCAATTTTCGAGATACGGCACGTTAAGTGGCGGATCTCAACGCCGCGCTTTGTCTAGCTACCAAAGCAATGAAACGAAAATGATCCGTTCTCTCCCCCATTCACGCGCCACTGCGTCACGCCACCATAAATAAACATTAAATTAAATCAACTTCACGCTGTATCCCGCACACAGCACACAGCAGGTAGGCAGAGAGAACATCGTGTTAAGACTCTCCGTTCCCCACTTACCGCCGAGTTCTAGAGGCATTGCGTGTTGAGTGGCGGAACGCAATGCCGCGCATAAATAAACATATATTCAAAAAATACAATAAAATAAAATTCATCGAGTCTAAACGTTAAACGCTCTACAATGCGGCCTTTTCCTTTCATTTGGCCTTGCGCATGCGTGATATAGTAACGTTAGCACTGTGCATTGGAAGTAAATTGTTTAAGTACTTGGATTTTCAGTTATTGTAGTGTATTGTGGATTGGTGGTTTTTAGAGGGGTAGTGGGTTCTTTTTATTTATTTTGTTGATGAAAAAATAAAAAAGCGAGGTAGATGTGATGGTGTGTTCCATATGGAATTGAGAACAGCTATTTTTACTTTCTTACTTTGAGGCCATCTTGGCGTCGGGGCACGGGCGTGCGACTTTAAGTGCTTTTCCAGTCGAGAAAATTAAAAATGTCTTATCTTCATTTCCTTCGTTCTGATACAGCAACGCGTGGCGTTAAAAATTCGGCGAAAAGTGGAGAACGGAAGTGTCTGAATGGGAAACGGAGTGTTTAACACTAGGCTACCATGACAGAGAGCTGCCTACCCTAAATAGCTAAAAAGGGCCATATCAAAACCTAGTCCATTCCTCGATAAATTATTCAATACAAAAAAAATCGAAACAAGCCAGTAGTGACTGTGATTACAGCGTCAAACTAAACGAACTCTTTAGCCATATAATATTAACTCAGTAGTAATAAATTCAATTCTACATTTTATCGTTCATATCAAACTGAATGTTAATTGACACGCACACACATAAAAACAAGGTCGTGTGCATTTTTGTGAAATTTTTATGAATACTGCATTGATTATATGAAATACTTTATATAGTAAAAAAATGTAAAATAAATTTAAATTGAAGCTTTTTGGTATTTAATAAAATTATCATATTTTTTCATTTACTCTCGCATATAGCAGAGTACTAACGAAACCTAATATTAAGACACTGTTTCTATTCACCACCCAAATCTAAAACTATTTGGTAACGAAACTAAACGCCGTGCTTTGCTTTGTGATCAAAGCGAGGAAATAAATTCATTTGTCGAGAAGGAAACGAACCCCATACATACATATATACAGAAAAAGCAAGAAAATCAATTCATTTGTCAAGTGGGAATCGAACCCCATACATACATACAAAACTACTATTATAAATATATAAAAATCACAAATTAGGCATCAGGGTCAGTGCCGCCATGGCATGTGTTAAAACAATCATTAGGAACGAGGCTTCCAGACCATTGAGGTCAAGAAGTCATTGTAGCTGAATTATTTCATTTATTCAAAATGTTGCATAGGCCTGTTTTTAAAATTATAATATTTTAGCATTGAAATAATAATGTGTACCTAAACGAAGTGAAAGACATTAAAAAATTTATTATTTTTTTTAATGTGAGTTCGATTCCCGCTCGAGGAAATGTTATATTTTTTTTTATTTCATTGATCTGGTAACTAGGTAAAGTGCGGCGTTGAGTTGCGCTTCTCAACATTTAACGTCTCCAGAATTCAATAGAAAGTGTGGAACGGAAAAGCCTCAATACTAGGTTCCCAGGTGCCCTCTGCCTATGTGCTATGTGCCCATACAATAGTAGGCAACGAGAACCTTGCATCTCTCTCTCTCTTTCTGACATCATCTTTACATTCAAATTCAAGACTAATTTGGTGGCGGAACTTAACACCACGCTTTATCTTTAAATGGAAATAGTTTTTAACTCAGTCAGTAAGTAATAACAGAATGGAAGTATAAAATATTCAATCGTACCGCTATTAGTGTAGCCATAGTGTTTCATTAAGCTACAATAAAAAGAGTCAAGATTTTAATCTTGAGAATGAACAAAGAGTAAAAATTAAATAAACATGATATAATTATTAAAAAGCTTCGCACATTTTCTTGCGTTTCGGGGAAGGCAGAGGGAACCTTCTGTTAAGTACTGTAGACGCACGTTAGTTAACGTTCCCCCCGCAATGTTCAATTATCGAGACATAGTCTATCAAGAAGCTCCGCGAATTTTCTGTCTAACAGAGCAAGGAAATGAAAATCATTCATTCCTTCGAGTGAAAATTGCAATCACAAGCTTCACGCTGTATCCCGCATATAGCATTCTAGACAGAAGGAGCAAGGGAACCTAGTATTAAGACACACCATTCCCATCAAGACATTTCCATCTATTACGTTCCGCTGAATTCTTGAGCTATTGCATGTTGCCGCTCAACACCACGCTTTACCTCGTCAACACAGTGAAAAGATGAAAATATGAAATATTTCATTTCCTCGAGTAGGAATCAAACCCACGAACAACATGTCACGCTTACAGTCGTACGCTTGTGCCCCTGCGCTAAGATTAAACCCAAAATATTAAACATTTCTACATTATAAACTAATATTCTTTGAGGAATTATGAACGTTTTAATTATTTTTCTTTTTAGTGGTAACCGCCCCATTGTTGAGGTTTAAAATTAAAAGCGCTCGGGGAGCTGTCCTTATTTCCTAGATACATAAGGCCGAGCTATTAATTATAAATAGCTTTACTTTATCATTTTTTTTTGGTTGAGGTTACCCATTTGCGCGCATAGAGGTGTTTTGAACGGCGGAACTCAACGCCGCGGTGTATCTACTAACTATTTATCTACGAATTGTCTTTATTGTCTAGATAAATTAGTTTTATTAATAATTATAAATAGCTTTAGCTATAGGGAGCTTGACAAGTTTAATTTGAAGCATCGAACTCACGACCGTCGTATGCTGCAATGCAATAAAAGATATTGGATTTCGTAAAGATAACTATTATCTTATTATTTATAATATTGTCATAGCCAATATTTCATATTATTTAGAAAAAAAAATCAATCTTATATTATAATATTACGAAACTTAAACCTAAGCTTTGAAAGCTTTACGCATCATCTACATACAGAAGTATAGGAAATCCCCAATAATGCAAAAAGAGAATTGAGAAAGGAGAAGTAAGAGAGGTGTGGGAAACCTCAATTGACCTTCGATAACACAGTACTGATACTGGAAGAAGGTCACGCAAAGCATGAGGACCAAGTGAAAGAGATGTACGTAGTGTTTGACTCTCCGTTTTCCCTGGCTACCCCAATAGATAGGACAAAGCGTACAGCGAATAAAAATCTCTGTAATAAATAAAAAAAATGCCTCAGTCCAAAATAGAACCAATAAAACACAAAAAGATATGCTGTCTCAATAACTACTGAGCTATGTTGTCCTAAATTCAAATTTCAATCCATAGACAAAACACCTAAATCCCTTAACGATTGTCTTTATTGTTATTGTACACAAATCTGCAATATCGTTAGATCGTAAAACTCAAATTTGCATTCACCGGTAAGTGTATAGCGGAACATGCTAAAGCTAGAGTTTGGAAGTCCATCATAAAATGTTATGGTGTAGTGACAGCATATTTGTGAAACTATGTTATATTACTAAAAATACATATAGCGGTGTGGAGGGAACCTAGTGTTAAGACGCACCTGACGTAGACCGCCCTTTTGCGGCATGTCGTGTTTCCGCCTTGCAAACATTGCGTGTTGTATGTTGGAACTCAACGCCGCTTGATCTTGTTACCAGAGCGACGAAAGCGTCGAAACGGCCTCCTATGTCGGATTGATTGCGTTTTTTCAGCATAAATTATTGTATAAACAAGTAAAATGAAATAGAAGGAAACACAAATTAATAGTTAACTATCTTCTCTAAGGGGTTAAGCAAAACCAAATATAAGCAAAAAAAGTATAAATAATTTTATTATAATTTTTTTTCCAACAGTACATTTACATTTATATTATAACTAATATTGGTTAAAGTTGGTATTCGGCATTCATAGGAAATTACAATGAATTGGGTTTTAGATTTAAGCTTTAAGTATAGAATTACATAACGAGCGTAGTTTGCTTGAGTTTAGCTGCAATAAATGAAAGTTTACATAGGGAGGATGTATTTTGAATATATTTTATATGTATAGTTAAACTTTCCAGTTGTAGCGAAAAACGCGTTTGGTTGTAGGTTCGATTTCCATTGAGAGGAATGAAATATTTTTTTTTTGTCGCTCTGGTAACGAGTCAAAGTATGGAGTTGAGTTCCGCCACTTCCAAAATTCGGCGGAAAGGCGTAGTATTCTGGAGGCAAGAAGGTAAATTCCCTGATTCAATTTCCCTAGCCTTTCCAATGCCCTCTTAAGTGTGGGATACAGCAACAAACTAAAAAAAAAAGAATATATTCATTCAAAATTTCATGATTTTCATGACTACACCTCTATAAACCACACATAAAACGTCAAAAAAGAACACCAAAGCAAACAACTAGAGTGGTTGCTACCACTCCAAAGGTACGCGTTTACCTTTAAAATTAATAACTTTTCAGTGAAAAAAAACTCGACAGCACAGCTTTATAAAGTTCCCTCGTTATTGGTTTCCCAGTAACATTTTACGTAGTTCATTTTTATTTTATTTGTAGAATGTATGTGAGTGTAGAGTACATACATTCATATCTAACATTAGTTAGCTGACTCTATTAAAAATATTTCAATTCAAAGTTAGAGTGCAAAAATTGTGAAAAAATTCGAAACTTTTATTTAGGTCACCTGGTGTAGTTAGTTACGTGAATTTTTCTGTTTTTATAGTTAATTTAAACCAGGCAATTGAATTAAAAGTCCTAACGAAATTATAAATACTGGTATGTATTTTTAATATTTATTCATTTTGCTTCACGCTGTATCTCGCATACAGTAACAATAATTATAGGCAGAAGGAACCTAGTGTAAAGACACTCGGTTCTCCTCTTTTTTCAAGATATTATGTATTGAATGGCAGAACTCAACACCGCGCTTCGTCTTATTACCAGAGCAAGAAAATGAAAGTACTTTCTGTTAACAGTCAGACGGTTTTTTTAAAAAGTTTTTAGTTATTTAAAAGATCCATTTCGTAAGTGAATATTCCTGTAAGTCTCGTCTAATAATGGGTATAGCTACATTATGTATAAAACTGAATTTTGAAGAGTATTGAAATTTTATTTTCACGTTTTATCGTTCTTGCGAGTTAAAGAGATTTTATATTTATAGAAAAGTGAATTAAATTATAATAAAATCTATGTATAATTCAAATCCAGCTAATTATGCTTGAAGCTTAGTGCAAAATAAGAACGTCTTTCTTATATTGTATTTAAATATTTTATATTACATTTATAAATTATATTACATTTATAAATTATTTAAAGACAAATAAATTATTATAATTTATTTTTAAAAAACCAGACAAGCGCGAGTCGGGCTCGCCCACCGAGGGTCCTGTACAAAAATAGGAGGTCTCGAGCTTTTTCTGAAATTCGGTTCCAATACCAAGCTCTTTCATCTGATACCTCACTTGAGCTAGCTGGCTTTAATACCAAATTCACCATCATTTTAAGGCTATAATTTTTTTGGATTTGACCACAAATGCATAGTTTTCAGATTTTTTCCTGAAGTAGTACTTCCTTTATGGTGTTGAAATAGGCATTTTTTGTGATACAAATGGCCTATTTTTATTTTTTAAGTAAATGTAGAAATATTTTTTTTCAGGAAATCAAGACACCATTGACCCTAAGTATATGGTTTGAATTTCAACTTGATATCTCTAAACGTTCCTGAAATAAAGGCTCTTGACAAACAGACAAACAGTTGGACAGGGCACAAAATGATCTTGTAATGGTTCCTTTTTTGTGTACGTAACCCTAATGAACGGAATATTGCAGTAGAATAATGAAATAAGATAGAAGCATTTAATATTTTCATTTCCTCAATCTAAACCGAAGGATCTTAAAGAATCTGTAGTGTCTATCTGTCTGGTTCCTTCATCTTTGCATCTAATCTACGCTATAAATAAAAGTACTAAAATACCAGTACCAATACCCAAATAAAAAAAAGACTATTTCCACAAAAAGATATGATTTTCATATGTTTTATATACGGTAAATAAGGTATATAAAACAACACACAGCCACTATTGCTTACATATATTGGGCTGTAAATCAACAACGGATAGAGGCACAATATCAGTCTATGAATAATGCATAGGGGATATTAGACCGCGTGGAGGGTAATATTAATTTTATCCCCCAATAGAATGTAAACGTGTGTAACGTGGGTTATACAATATAATAAGTTGTAACATAGATTAATTTAAATGTTTAATTTATATATATATATATTTATATTAAGCTTTAAATAATGGTATACAAGTTGTTCTTCAAGTTCAAATTTCAAGATGGCTTGAAGGACTGTATCAGTATATAAATTTACGTTTGGTGTACTTACTCTATTAAAAGTCAACTTCTTTTGTATGTACAACGCCGTCCTAATTTGTACACTGTACTTTTCTTTTATATCACTTTTAACTTTGTTAATTTTTTTAGAAATTTTATAGTATAGTATAGTATATAGTATATATATAGTAGGCAGAGGGAACCTAGTGTCAAGACACTCCGTTCCCCACTTTCTGCCGAATT
>DWAO01006497.1:0-10881 GCA_018230605.1 Heliconius congener
TAACACTAGGTTCCCTCTGCCTACCCTGCTGCGTGCGGGATACAGCGTGAAGCTGTTTTAATAATACCACACGCGTCAAAACAAAAGAAATAACAATATTAATTTGCTTAAAACACCGAAAGTATGATATTAAAACATGCTATTAGGCCGTCCGTAAACAATTAACGTAGATGGTATCAGGCGTCAAGTATATTTCATTTTTTTCGTGTTTAGATTCATGTTTTGTTGAGCAATGTCCAATTTTTCATTTCACTGACCTCGTAAAAGGTGATATTATGATTATAACAGTTGTAATAGCCGAATAAATCAACTAATGTCAGTTTGGTATTGCTTTATTATAACCATTATCTAGGTATTTAATCGATTTATACAATAAAAAAATGTTAGAAAATGTGTGTGTGTATGAATAAATAGTAGAAGAACACAAATCTATTTTTTTTTAAGTTTTGTTCTTCAAGTCACGTACATCTTTGAAATCACTTGACGGATATGCAACGTTATTGTGGTACAGCTGTTAGGTCTGAGCAGGACCAATCATCAATCCATCAATGGACTATCAATACGTATAATTGATATTATTATTATTATATTATAATTCATATGATGATTAACTTGACTTTTCATCGACATACGAGTATATAATAAATTATGTAATGCCTCTTCAGCAAAAGTTGTTCAGCGCGATAGGCATTTCCCATTGTCATATACTGTAATTCCAGATCTGATATTGGCATATGAAAATAAAAATTTAGCCCATAAAACTAGCCTGAGGTTTAAGTAAATTAAAAATTAGCAAAAATTTATCATTAAAGTAGGTACTAAAGTAGGCTTCTTTGATAAATAAAAATGATTTTTGAAAACATAAAAAATTAAACCATTGACATTCAACCTGTGCCTTTCGAAAATCGTACAAGCTCTCTTCCATTTTTTTATTTTAAAACAAAACTTGCAAAAAATTGAAGACGTCATGGCGCAATAAGACAGCGTCTAACTGTAAGCGGGATTTTTGCTAGTTCGAATTCCCCCTCCGGTAGCACAAAGCGCGGCGTTAAGTTAACTCAACACAAGCAGTATCTCGAAATATTAGCCCTAAATTTCAGTGATAGTGAATGAAAATGATCAAAAGTAATGAGTAAATGATCGAGTAAATGGCCCATGTAAACGAAACTTTAAATAAATTTATCGACGTTTATTGTGATGTGATGTTAATTTTAAATGCCAAAGAACAAGATAAGTTGAATTTGGAAAAATTAAAAATTTAAAAATGTTGTCTAAAACAACTATGAAAAACTAAACTATTCATGGTCAACAACATAATTGGGTAGTTAGTTCTGTCAGTTCAATCTGATCAGTTTTTATGCAAGTTTATAAGATCTCAGCTGTTATTCTGTTGATGCTGTCGTGTCACATTTGCACAAGCGTGTGACTGTAAACCTAGCGGTTCGATTCCCACTCGGAAAAATGAATTAATATTTATGAATATATTCCATTCTTTCATTCATTTCATTCATTCGGCGGCCTTGCCTACTATTCGCGGGATACAGCGTGAAGCTGAAAAGCTTTTTCACAACCTATTAACATATTCCGTTTTCCACTTCCCTTCTCTTCACAAACATTGCGTGTCTTGTGGAGGATTCCGAAGAAAATGCCCTTCGCATTTTCTTAAAGGGCTGAGGAAATTAATATTATTTTAAAATAATCATTCTCTTACGTGGGGATCATCAGGATGGTGTCTCATATGACAAGTATACTGATTATTTCATCTCCACGTCATATAAATATGACATTTTACTTGAGTGAGGAAAATTATTTTGAAATCATAGAGAATATTATATAATAATAATAAGTATAATTTAAGCACAAAGCATACATAAACTCTCCGCTCAACACGTCAATACCTCCATAATTTGATGGAAAGTGGGGAGATTAGTGTCTTAACACCGGTCTCCCTCTGCCTACTTTACTATATGCGGGATTCAGCATGAAATTGAAGAAGAATAAAAATAAAAAAAGCAGCAATAAAAATTACATAAAGGTGTACGTATCGAATACCAGTCAATAATTGTAACTGTTTCACACGGTTTATGGGCCATGACGGGGCCATGTTAAACATGACATTTTACTTTGTCATCGGGACTAGCCACCTCTATTTAAAATGCCACATAACAAATTCCGACTGCGTTCACTTGCCTGCACTGCATGTCTGGCATATGAAACGAAAGGATTTGCACGGGGAAACCGCGGCATTTTTAATTTGATACTTAAAAGTAACAAGAAAAAAATGCTGTGCATTGTTTTGTGTTTGCCAAGAAAAATTACTCAGCTGTCGAAATTTCAACGTTAAAATTCTGGAAGTTTTTCAAGGCGGTGGATTCACGAGTCAAGAGGCACATCTGTTACCGTTTTGCTTCGCTCCTCTGACTTGTAATAATGAAATTAACGGGCTGGTTATGAACAAACGGCGTCTTCATCTTCAGTAGCCGGTTTATTCGCCCTCTGCCCTATTCCACTGCCACTCCATTTCACTGAATGGAATAACGGAGTCATTTGGAAGGTCTCCGTGGCGTCTAGAGTATATTGAAGTTCCCGTCTTTGGGGAACGTTTCTATCGCTTAATGTGGAGTTTAAATTAACGTATAATAAGAGCGAGCACAGTAAATTGAACAATTTTTACATGCTAAAAGCAAATAGGCACACTAAAAATTATAATACAACATTTAGTAACGTTTATTAGTCTGAAAACAAACTGATTTTACGCTGTCACGCGTACAAAATCCATTCGCTAAATAGGGGCTATTTCGTATAATGGGAATGGCTGTGTAATCCAATTAATTAACACCCAGATGAATCTACGTTTTGGTTGCATAAAATACGTTTCCTCGGATTTTTTTATATGGTCATCAAAATATTTATAGTTATGAAATTTTTTATAGTAATATCTTTTGTCTATAAGTTTCTGTCATTCTAACCACTGTCTTAAAAATCTAGACATTTGTTAACGGATGATTAATGGATAAAAGTTATTGCAGCTTTTTCAGGGTTCCGTAGCCAAATGCAATAAAACGGAACATTTATAATTTCGTCATTTCCGCTTATGTGTTCATCCGTCCGTATGTCACAGTACTCGGAGGCTATAGGTACTGTAACTGTGTATGTTAAGAACCGCAACGCGCCATGTTAGGCCAGCTAATGCTTATGCAATAAGGAAATGGGACATTAGCAAAAGTTTAGTTTTTGTAACATGCAGTTTTTGTTGATAAATAAAAATAATGGAAAATTAGGACCATAAAATACCAGTAAGGTAAACAAAACAACACAAGAAAAAAAAAGAAAAAAAAACAATGTCATTCCCCGAGGAAAAATCGAATTTACGACCAACCTTGAGGCCAGTCGTGGCGCAGGGGCACAGTGTGTGACTGTAAAATCGACTGGTTGTGGGATCGATCCCCACTCGAGAAGATAAGATATTTATTTACATTTATATTTTTATTTCTTCGCTCTGGTGGCAAGGAGCAGCGTTGTGATCCGCCATTCAACACGCAATGCCTCCAGAACTTCTCGGAAAGTGGGAAACGTCTGTGTCTTAACACTAGGTTCCCTTTGCCTACCCAGCCGTGTGCGCGACTGTTAATCCTAATAAACTATTGAGTTTGTTTATTTTCTTTTTAGTTTTATGCAGTCGGGGTTTTATTTTTCACTTTTTTGTTAGGATTTATTATGGCAATGATTATCATGTTATACCTTTTTGAAATCCTCGTATTGTCTTGACCTTGATATCCATATTTTGGTATTTGAAAAGAAAAAATTTTTTTCACTTAGTCCAATGGCGTCCCACAGCCGCCATGATTGTTTTTTTTGCGTCACCTATCTAAGAACACTTGGGCTGCTAATACAAATCTAACGACACCCCAAATATGTAAATCCTTTTAGCGGTTCTGGAGATATAAGGTAATAAAGAATATTACATATACATACAAGATACGCGCGAAAAACATAACCCTTCCTTAGCAGTCGGGAATAATATGGTAGTGGTAAAGTATATAAAGTCCACTCCAACGAATTTGCTGTCAGCCACTATTAAACTATTAAGTATTAATGTATTTTTGTTTCTTTTCTAAAATATTTTTTCTATGTATATAATAATAATAATAGCAATTTTATAAGTAATTTTGACTATCATTAATATAAAGTAATCCTTGTTATAGCCATCGTGGACAAACAGACCGACCGTTTGTTTGTTGTCAATGTCCTGCCATAAATCACAGACCCTCGTCCTATACACAATGGACACGGAGTCGAAACATCAGCCTTCAAGCGTGCTATCCTTGTACTAACTAGGATCAATGGGCAATGTTTTATTTATATGAATAATTAACATTTATTTGTGTTTTAAAATATCTTAACATTAATTTAGAAAACTACGGATTTTAAATTATGACTGTATAGCGACGGTTCCATTACCACTTGGGAGAATGAATTATTTAGTTTATGAATATTATTATTCCTTCACTCTGAGTTTCACAACTCAATATGTAATGCCTCGAATTCAGCGGAAACTGGAGAACGGAGTGTCTTAGATTCACCCGGCATATCCTGCTGTACACGGGATACAGCGCAAGCTGAGAAAAAAGAAGTTCATTCTCTCCTAAAATAGTCCATGATCAGCAAAACTCCTTGGCGATACTTTTAAATAGATATTTTTTTCGTAATACATTATATTTTAGTTTCTTATAATCTAGAAATGAAGGTATGTGAACATGAACACAATATGTTATTGTTAATAAGAAATGGTGCAGTTGATGAAGTATTTGATGGATGACTTCTCGTGGCCAAGAGATTTTTCTTTGGAGTTTCTTAACGTTTCTGAGTAGACCGGCAAACTTTCTTTTTCTTTACACTTGAAGTTCTTAAGTATTAATCGATCACGTCTGGTCAACGGTCTGCAACACCTAACTAAGCTGCCTGCACTATAAAGATAATATTATTTAGTGGAAATTTTAATTCGCAAGGTTATAACACCATATTTATTGAGTGCAATGTTAGCTGATATTCACCTTCACACGATATTGTGAGCAAAATTTTACATTGAATTATACTTATATTTCCGGAAGCTGCATCGTTCACGGTTCATTAGGCACAAACGCGGGAGGACGGAACCCCCGTTCAATGTATACAGCTTCTTGTTTCTCACAACTCATTAATATTGATATTTGCTGTAATATATTTTCAATTCTGATTCCGCTGTTACGGCGGCACTTGTAAAAATATTTTTACTTACTTTAATTCTATCTACTGTAGCGATCGCTGTGCCTCAAATATATACAATATAAACAAGTAATAGCAAGAAAGGAGCATCACAAATGTCACATTGTGTTTCACAAATCTTCATAAGATTAATCTCGTTTCTCATATTACATTTTTTTTCTTTTTTCATTCATTATGAATGTCACAAATCATGTAGAGTATGTGGAAGGGGAGGGAAGGGGAGACAGTGGCTGAAGGCATATGGGAGAAATTTTGCAGCCTTTATAAGCGTGAGTAAGCTACGTCAAATCCGAGGTATTACAACGGCTCTGTGGATATATTTTATTACATTAACTTATTCTGAATTTAGAGCGGCTGTATGATGACCGTCCGCCCATTTTGAAATACCACTTTGTTAATTAAATCGTATTTACACTAATGGAGTCTGTTTGTGCCAATTAAATAAACGATAAACGACGTTAAGATGAGCTTAAGTGACTTTAGACAAAATGTTTTTTTTTTTTCGTTTTAGCTGAATATTTAAATTAACTAAATATATCCTTATTAAAGGGATTTTCCATGATGGATGAAAAGTAAGTAGTGTTTATGTTGAACTATTTTTGTAATTTTAATTGAAAATCTTAGCATATTTGTAGATATTTTGTATATTTATGTACAAAATTGCTAGGTAATGTTGAAACTGAATCGAACATTCCATTAACAATCATACAAACTGCATCTTAGTAGATTTTTTCTTATTTTATTCGTAAACTTATGGATATTTAAATAAAACATTATGTTGTTAGTATTTTAAGAGTGAGTATTTTTTATTCTCCTCGTAATATTGTCAGTAATAAGATCAGCATTAAAGAATTCTGAAGGCATTGGGAGTCGATTGGTGGATCTCAACGTCAGTACCTGAGCGCGGAAATAAAAGTATTATATATATATATTATTCCCCTGAGCGGGATCGAACCCACAACTTCATATAAGCGTAAACTGTAAACGTGCAATTATATATATTTCACACATAATCGTATATATTTGTCAGGTGTAATTCTGCGTCCGTTACATACCTTTTATAAATTAAACGGGGATCGAACCTTCAATCAGCCGATTTTACAGTCACAGTTTGTGCCCCTGCGCCAAGACTGGCCTCTAAACATTTATATCTAAACATTTATTTTTTAAGTATTATTACTTAAAAAATAAATATATTTTTCTATTGGAACTTAAAAGTTCTATAGATAATGACGACTATAGCTAAAACGTTGTAGCTGTCTTATAAAATGAGCCACGTCATATATTTCTACTTAAATTTTACAAAAAATACGTTGGTCGTAGCTGCGAGTGGCACTACCTCGTACGCTTTACATTAGTCTTTTCAACGTTCACCGGTTAATGAAAATTTCAATTTTCTTCGTCCATTCATGTATGAATAAATCAGTCACGACCAAACATAATATCAAAATATATTTTGTGGGGAGAAAATAAAGCGAGAATGCTGCTTGAATTATTACTTTTGCAAGAACTATGTATATTCGTGAATGTTTTTATATCTGCATTTAAAAAGTAAAAAAATAAAATATGTTTTTATAACGTAAATTTCGAAATATAGTCCTAACGAAACGTACAAATACAATTATTTTAAATGTGTAGTTTAAAAATACATATTTGCTGACGTTTGATATTGTTTCCATTATCGATGGTATTAAGTGGCGGGAGTGTGTTGCATCTTTTCCGGTGGATTTCCAATATAAGCACAAATGACACGGCACTCATGTTCGTCAAGATTTCGTCGAGACAACTTGTCATTGGAATTAATATTTAAATGTATTGTAACTACGAGTGTATATACAAATGAATTATGTAGAACAATTGTAAATAAAGTTATTGTAAAAGCTGGATTTTGTGTATGATTTGTTGGTTCGTCCGACATAATACAAGTAAAATAATAAATAATTATGTCAAGTTACAATTCTGTGGGCATTGCATGTTGAGAAGCGGAACTCTCTACCTTGACATCAGATCACGATAATGAAAATATTAAGTAATACATTTCCTCGAGTGAGAATGAATTGAACTTGACGCGTTCACAGTCACCGAATAACTAAATAAAAAATAAATACTATTTAGTAAACTTTGAACACTATTTTTACATACTTAGAGTCACAAGTTAAAATATTATCAATATAACAATCACCTCTGAATGGGTCACCGCCATAATTACGGGTTGGGTCTGCCAATGATTCCTTACTAACTCCGAGTTGGTGCGATTAAACGATTCAATTTGCGAAGTGCCAAGCGTTAAATAAAGCCTTCGGAGTCTATTTTCCACTGCACAGCGACCAAATGGAGCGGTGAATGGAGGAAGAAACCTATAGATTGATATTATAGAATAGGTTACAAAAATGCGGATTTTTGTATTTTTCTTGCCCTTTGTTTGAGATAGCTGAATAAAAAAATCTTGCAATTAAGCCAATTAAGCTTGCTAAACGTGGCTACGAGATTTGCTTTTAAAAAACCAATTATCCGCAGGCCACCAAGGCGTTTCAAGGAAAGCTCTCACAAAACGACGTTCGCTTTATTTAAATTTAGTATTAACATAGGGTTCTATTTTAAAAATTAAACATATTTATAAATGCTATTTTTTCATAATTTTCTCACAATTTCTATTTTTATTTATCTAATCTGTTTTGGAAGTGGATTATTTTACAAATTTAATTCTTTTACTTTTTTGTTCTGAGCAAATAAGCCTTGCTTTTAATCATATCATAACTTATAATTATTTCGCTGGTATTTCTAGATTTTTATAAATTTAACATCAGTACATACCTGAGGAAATAAAATGTATTTCATAAAAATAAAATATTTTCTTTTGATATTATAAATTGAATTATTAGAATGATAAAAAAATATTTATCTTGGTCGCAGTAAAAACACTCGATTTACAGAAGCCTTCTTCATCTCAATAATTGGACAGGTCAATTCTAATAATCATAAGAATTTCTCGTATTTTACTTCGGCATTTAGTTTTTATAATGTTCTTTTTCCATAGTAAGAAGTAGATATCTAATTGTATAAATTAATCTTTTGTTTTTACACTTAATTAGAACACAACATTTTGTAAAGTATGATACATGTACGTAGATATACATAGATACATAAAACAAGGGGGACTCTCCTACCGGTTTGTTGCACTTGCCAATCCACTTGCAATGGTTAAAAAAATATATTCAGTTTACAATACCGATTGTTCTTTTTTGCGTCATAGGTATTCTCACCAGTACTTTATCGTCGTACAAAAAACAAACTAACACAATATAATTTGTTTTACGCGTTTTTTCCCGTTCAATTTTCGAGGGCAATCGCGGCGTAGTTGCACAAGCGTATGACTGTAAAGGCGACAGGTTCTGGATTTGATTCCCACACGAGAAAATGAAATATTTTATATTTTAATTTCTTCGCTCTAGTGCAGAAACAAAAGCGGTGCATTGAGTTCCGCCATTCAACACGCAATGCATCTAAAATTCGGCGGACAGTGGGGATTGGAGTGTCTTAACACTAGGTTCCCTCCGCCTACCCTGCTAAATGTGGGATACAACGTGAAGTTGATTGATTTTGATTCAATTCTTCTTCTCTTCATAATTCTAGGTAGCTTTATACCTAATACAAATAATCACCTCACCCGCGATATCGAACAACTCTAACTCTAATTCACTCCTGTGTATGTTAGCCGATTTTCAGTGATTATGTTTCTTTAATGCTATCCAATCGAAACTTTAAATGTACATTCTTTATATACATTTGTAGTGTGTAGTTTTTAAAATAGAATAGATTATTTTATACTGACACCAGTAGTTTTTAAAATTAGTCCAAGAATCAAAATCACAAATTCTCAAATATTTATCAAACCACTGAAAATTCGACTAACATACATGGGGGTGAAATGAATTGGTACTGAGGTCCTCTTCCCATAGACAACCGTCGATTCATCGATCGCGTTACACCCTGTATAATAGAGAGATGTCTAATATAATGAGAAGCCTAAAACACGATAGTAAGATAACAATTTCAAGCTGCATTTTATAAATTACAAAATTTATAATAGAAATTGGCGTTATTCCAAAATTTTAATAGGGCTTTGGCAGGGATGGTTCAAGAGATTGTAGATATGTAAAGAGCTATAGTCTTCATTTTACAACAATAAACGTTTGCATATTAAAACCGTTATTTTTGCAGTTAACCAGATCACCAAAATTAACCACATTTAATTCAGCCTTGTAAGCCATCAAAATTTTGTAAGATTTGAAAAATGTCTTATTAATTAATACGTACAGCTAATAATAGTACATATAACAAATTGTATTGCTATTATATTTTTGTTAACGTATTTAAAATCTTTAAATATACTAACATAAAACTGCAATATTATTAAATTATTTGATTTTACACTCCACTTCAATAATTCTTGTGTAAGAGTAAAGTGTTTTAAATGAGTCGAATTTTTTAATTCATTAAAATTTTTTATAAATAAATATGCAAAGAATAAAAATAAATATTTTAAATTTTTTGCCTATAATAAAAGTATTAAGAAAACTGCATTACAATAAATAAAAGAACTCCGTAAAATGAAACAGAAAATAAATTATGGGACTCCTCAATGTTACAAGGCAATGTTACGGTTTAAATTTTTTTCTCTCCTTAACATGCATCGTTTAGTTTAACAGACAGGATCGCCAATGTCACACATGGAACAAATTCTATGATATAATTTAACGTAATTATTAATTTATTCATTATCATTGCAGAATACAACTTTTTAAATACATTCAAATTAAGTAAAAAATTAAAATTAAATCAGCTTCACGCTGTATCCCGCACACAGCAGGGTTGGCAGAGGGAACCTAATGTTAAGACAAAACGGTTATTAGTTTCCATCGAGTTCTGGAGTTAGTAAATATTTAAATTGCTCGAGTGGGGATTGAACCCATAACCAGTCGATTTTACAATCACACTTTGTGTCCCTGCGCCACGACTGGCCTCATTCAAATAAAGTTTCAATTTAATTGAAATATATTTGAAATTCGACCTCATGTTTGTATTTGGATTAGTTAGTTGGCTGTGACTTTCTGTGCTTCGTGTTCGTGTAATTAAACGATTTTAAAGTGTCAGTTGAGTAGAAACAAGACAAGTGCTTTATACATTTGTAATGAGTTCACTAAAGTAGGTCAATTTGTTAAAAATTGTAATTCAATATACCTAATAGCCTAAAAAAAATAACAAATTAATAAAAAACAAACATCATGTTTTTTATTATATTAGATATGTATATAAATATATATATATATATATATATATATAAAATAAATTTTATAAAATGCTGTACATATGTGTAAGACAAACTCCTTTTAGTCCAGGCGTTATAGCAGAATATGAAATGAGTACTATGTCTACTTGACCTGCTGTGTTGGCTGGATTAAATCTTTTAACGTTTACGTCGTTTGAAACTAAAACCCTTATGGTTACCGCCTTTCCCAAAGTGTCATCAAGCATAATATACGTCTTAATATAGAACTTTGTATATATATATACACACACACATATATATATATATATATATATATATATATATAT
>DWAO01006498.1:0-10878 GCA_018230605.1 Heliconius congener
ATTTTTAAACATTTTTAAAGTGTTATTCCACACTTAGGAAAGAAAAATACTTAATTTAGAAAACATAAAAATTCCGCCTCCTGAAAACCGACCAGGAGGCGTGGGTTCGAGCCCCGCTACGTTCAAATATTTATATGTTTTCTAAAATAAGTATCACTGTAGTAGTTTTTTTATAAATATTTGTACGATTTTTTTACTTAGAGTTATTGGCAATATGGTGAAAAAAAAAAAATTATATTCACCGCATGTTTAAAAATAATATACTTATTTAAATTATTAAAGCAATTTACAATATCATAAGCAGACCTACAACTGGCCTTGATAAGGATTCATGCAGTCTGATAGGGTTCTGAGTACTCTTTTGTGATCATTACGTACGTAAAACATCTCACTCACTTACTTACTTATTACGAAATTTTAATCTCAGAACCCAGCCGTGGCCAAAGGCCAGTCGTGGCGCAGAAGCACAAGCGTTTGATGGTAAACGCGACAGTTTATGGGTTCGAATCCCACTCGAGGAAATGGAGGAAATTTTCATTTTCATTTTTTCACTCTGGTGTCGAGGCAATGCGTGGCGTTAAGGTCCGCCACTTAACAAGGAATGACACCAGAAGTCGTCGGTAAGTGTGAAGCGGAGTGTCTTAACACTAGGCTCCCTCTACCAACTCTGCTACATGCGAGAAGCTGATGAAAAAAACGAATAATATAAAACAGCGAAGGATCTTGTGATTCAACTCTTTAATTGTTTTTACTTATAAATTATAAATATAGAATGTCAATCAGTCAATTGTCGAGTCCGACATCTGAAGAACCTTTACACATGAATCGGTTCGATAATCGATTATACCAAATCGAACAAAGAATTAGATTTGTCCAGAGGTGTAAAGCAACTAAGTGGTACCAAAAAATATTCTTCTAAATGTCTTCCGCGTTTTCAAGGCTATCCGTCTCTGATTACAAAAAGTGATGATAAAAACCTCTGTCGATCCAATTGAAAGTAAATTGCACCCATTTATAGCTCACAACTTTAGGCTATGTTTTCCTCAAAGTTTAATTACTTTGAAGTTTTATAATGCAATTTTGTAAGGATGATAGAGTAAGAAATGATCAGGTAACGTTTTTACAGTGTCTCTGTAGATTAGTTGATTTTAAGAAATATTTTTTGTGCTCTACGCAGTAAAAACCATTTTAGAATTAAGACACAATAACAAATATTTATCAACTACGTTTAGGCATTTACTTAAAAGTATATTTGATTGCTGAGTTTTGTGAAGCTTACAAAAACGGCTTACTAAATTATATCAATGGCGTTTCTTTTAAAAGCTTAAAAGACACAAGCGTAGTTTTTATTTTTATTTAGAGAATATATAATTTTAACATTTTTTAAAATTTTATTAATCACTTAAGAAATTTGTAATAAGTAGACTTGATCATGACTGATAACCGAGAGAAAATCGTTTTGTCCATCCTATACGTTTTATATAAGAATATTCTACTTTTGAGTCTCGCAGTTATCGTGTTCAGTTGCAGACATACCAACTGCTTCAAGGCGCTTATTTCATATAAAATAAATAATTTAATAAGAATATCAACGTGACACATTTAGTCAAATTACACCGAGACGAGGAACACAGTGTAGCGAGGTCACAATATTAATTGCTAAAATAAATAGACTCTTGTATTGTGCATTGATTAATTTTTTTCACGCTATATCTCGCATACAGCATTGTAGGCAGAGGGAATCTAGTGTTAAGATACTCCGTTTCCCAGTTTTCTGCTGGTTTCTGGAGGCTTTGCGTGTTGAGTGGCGGAACTTAACGACGCGCTTTGCCGCGACACCAGATCGACAAATATGGAAAAATAAATTTCCTCGAGTGGGGTTGAACCTACAACCAGTCGCATCTACAGCCACATTTTAGATACGCAGAGGGAATCTCGTATTCCTATTCCTCTTATTCCTCGTACACACCGTTCCTCATTTTCCGCGGAATTATGGAGGTATTGCGTGTTGAGTGGCGGAATTCACCGCCGCGCTTTGACTCTACACTAGCACGATCAAATGAAAATATTATATATTTCATTTCCTTGAATGGGCATCAAACCCTCAACCAATCGCGTTTACATTCATATGTTCTGACTCTGCGCCACGACTGGCCTCATATTTTGTCAAACCTGAGACATTTTGCTAAATTACATCGACTGAGATGATGAACACGGTGTAGCGAGGTCACAATATTATTTGTTAAAATTAACTATTGCGTTGAATTGATTTAATTATTTTTTCATTTGAAATGCAATCACTTGCAGTAATATTACGATGCAAAAGTTCTCTCGGCTTTTTAAAAGGCTGCACTCCCACCCTGACCTTGTCAGCCAGTCGATTTCTGCATACTATGATTCAACATAATTTTATGATTATTCTTGTGACCAAGTTTAATAGGCTCAGGGAAGGACATTTAATACATTTCTTATGACTCTTTTTTTATATATTATTTTTTTTGTTTTTATTAAGGTCCTTTAATGCTGGTATACGGAAAACTTTTTTATTGTATATTTTTTGACAAATACGTCTCTCGTCTCCGTACCTCAAAAGGAAAATAATTTATAGGTATAATAAAATAGAAAAAATCTACATTTCATACAAAATGCCTACAAATTTAAGGTTGTCAACATTTAAATTGTACTTCCCGTTTGCGTGCAATACTGAAACTGGTAAGGAACCTACGGAGTTCGTCCTTCTTTTCCGGCATCGGCAGCAGAGTAGAAAGGAAGTATTTAGTTTATTGAGTAGAACTCAATGGCGCAGGATTATTTTTTCAGCGCGTATATTTGTAATTTTTTTTGGTAAAGGATACATCGTTGGATTTTTTTTTATTTTAATTCTTACTTGCACTACAGACTTATGGTCCGTACCTTTTGTCATTTTTACATTTGTTTTAATACTTTTTTCTGTAGATATTACCTAGAACTAGAACATCGTTGGATTTGTCTTCACTTAGTTAAGGATTTTTATGTGGTCTATGAATTTATTACAAGTGAATTCAAATGAATTCAACATAATTATTTTCATATCTGCTTAGAGCGATATGAAAATAATTATTTAGAAAACGTATAAAAATTTAAATGTATCTGAACTCGAACCCGCGCCTCCTGGAAACCGACCAGGACCTAATCGGTCGAACCCACGCCTCCTGGAAACCGACCAGGTCCTGTTAGGTTTCCAGGCGGCGCGTAGTATTTTAAGTATTTTTCTTTCCTAAGTGTGGAATAACACTTTAAAAATGTTTAAAGATATGAAAATAATTTATTCCCCCATATAGTGATTGAACCCAGAACTATCACGTTAGCTGTCAAATGCTATTGCACTGTGCCATACTAGTCTTAAAATGTTAATAAAAATAGTTACAACTTACTATTTTATTGCTAAATAATATAAAATTTTGGTTAACATACGTACATACATTCTTTACATACATACTCTACAAATATGTTTACTCGTTTACTGTAGTTACCTGTTGTTTTATTGCAATTGAATATTGCATATCATCTTGGACCACTTATTTTAATAATTTTCTTAAGTTCAAGGCGTGTGCTGTAAAAGAAGCGCTTTTATTATATTTTTATGCTTCAAACGTATTTTATGATCATATGAAGGAAATTATTAAAATTCAAACATAATGCTGCTTGTCACTTTATTTTATTAATATTAGTAGCGGTTTTGTTTTGATTATATTTATATTTAAATTATTAAAGTACTGTTATTTATGATTAGATACAATAATTGGATTTATATTAGTTTATATAGTTTAACTATTTTATTATCTTCGCCTCTGCGGCTGATATACTTATAGCTTTTCATTACCACTTTCACTTCTCGAATCTTTAACAATACAATTTATCTTTCCTCAGCTTTACAACGTATTCCACATGTAGGAAAGTGTTAAGACACTCCTCTTTCTACTTTCCGCCGCCACTTATTTCGGAGGCATTGCGTGTTGAGAAACGGAATTAAACACCGCAACCCCAGAGCGATAAAATGAAAATATAAAAAAAATCATTTCCTCGAGCGGGAATCGAATTCACAATTGTTTACGTCAAATCCACGACTATCCTCAATGCTCGCTTAATAAAACAACTTTAACTCAATACATATATATTGACCTAAAAAAAAAACAAAGATTTTAACAAAACGAAGCGAAAAATCACTAGTAACATTGATACGACCTTAACTCAGATCAACATTGGTACTGGACTCTTTGTACTAAAATATGTGGTGATTGGTTTTTATGGTAATTTGTTCCAGCTGTAAAAAGTGTATGTCAACGATTGTCTCAGATCTTATAATATAATAAAAATAGCGGCGTCTGGTTGTGCAAGTCACATCTCGCAGGATCCGTCGCCAAGGCCTTGCTCGCTCGTGCGCGACTCTACGTGGAAACGGCGGAGTAAAAATGATATTGAATTGGAATACTGTTTCACGTAACAGCGTTTAACTGATTTAATTAAGCCTCCCACTGATTTTCCTTTGACAGAATACACGTGATCTTTACTTTTACAATTTGTCGACTATTTTGCTACGTAACGATCAACCAGTCGATTGACTATTAATCAATCTAATTTCTATACTGTACTTCGCAAAAACCAATAATGGATTTATTTATTAGACAATATATAAATATTGGTGGCCAGCCGAACGTGAACGAATTGTTTCCCCCAGGTTCCCTCCAGCTGCTCTGCTTTGTGCGGGATACAGCGTGAAGTTAAAAACAACGTACAACAGCCGTAAAAAGTGTTAAAATAAAAAAATCTTCATATCACCATGAAATATAAATAAGCTATATAAAAATCTATAACAACAAGTAATATCATTACAGCACAAATTTTTATTATTAATAATGCTTTTTATATAACATAGTCAAAGTACCGCTATTCGTGATAAATCTTCAGATTTTATGACTGAAGTAGCCAATAAACCTATTTGTTCATCTACAGGTCCATATAATCGTTGTTGACAGAATATATGGTTTCCTAAATCACGTTAATTTTCACATCAAATTACAAAAATGAACTCTGTTTTTAAATTATTAAAGTTTATATTCTTTTGTATCTAGTTTAACTATATCACATTCGGTGGTTTATTGTAGCTATTGAGCAGTTAACGGAGATCGTCCGCGATGAATAGATAATAAAACGATGAAATTTCTGCGATATTTGATACCGAACGCGGTATTATATTTATATTACATATAACTCCGTCACTAAACATGCAATGTCTTCAGTATTCGGCGGAGAATGGGGAACGTAGTGTCTTAATACTAGGTTCCTTCTGCCTACCCTTAGGTGTGCGGGTACACTAGGGAGTGTTAAGACACTCCGTTCCCCACTTTCCGTCGAATTCTGGAGGCTTCGCGTGTTGAGAGGCGGAACTCAACGCCGAAAAAATGGAAATATGAATTGAAATAAATATTTAATTTCTTCGAGTGGGGATCGAACACACCCAGTCGCATCTACTTTATGCCCCTGCGCCACTATTTTCCTAGTTAAGTACATTTCAAATATTATCCACAATATTTCTTCTCTAATATTTGATCAGGTATTCACAGCTTATATCGTATGTAAGGCTTTAAACGGCGAATGACTGAAAACGGTTTGATTTGCAGCCACTGTGCCCACCTACATCGGTCGCAGTCACGACGGTGCACCTCATCCGTGACCTGCAGACAAATCGAGATGAATTGTCGGTATTCTTTTCCTACCTTTTAAATCCTTGCTGCTCATGCCATTAATGTGACGGGACTTACATTACCACATTTCAAAATTCCCAACCGATTTGTTGATACGTATTTCTAATGTTTGAGGTAGAGGTATTCTTTAAATTGTTTCGCTTTTATTTAGTAGTTGTTTTTGAATGATGAGCTTTTTTTCTACTCTTTTTTTTTAATTAATTGAATAGTTTTTGTATGTTATTTTTTTTATTACTGTTAGTATTTTCAAATTTATGTATCATGCTAAATTCGTTCTAAGAATTGTATGAATTATCTGAAAATGGCGGTGTTAGGTGTTAGACAGAATTTAATATCTTTAAAGAAGTGAAAAGATTTTTTTTATTTTTATAAACTTTTATAACTAATAAATTGATATCAATGTGATCTCTCTTTTTTCTCTATCATAATACTAATGTATTAGCGTTAAGCTTTAGTAATTTTAAAAGTAAAAGTTATCTATATACAAATTAACATGATTACAGTTACACTCGTTATGTATAGCTACTATGCTTCATTATATAGCTTCATATTTCTTAATTTAAATATTTAATACAAAATATTATATGTATACATATATTGTAATTATGATATAGAATTTTTCGCTATCTGATTAAACAGCGTGGCGTTGACTTAAATTTCTAAATAATCGATTTATTAAAAAATGAAAAGCATAAAAAAATATATAACAAGATAACAATTCTTCAATCCATTCATGTGTAAAAAAGTAATGCATTACAATATAAAGGCAAGTTATTATCGAAATTACTGAAAAGGAATTGAACCGCCACTCTAAAAGACCATCAGCGGACCATCAATCATACTTGTCAGTCCTAATCCCGTTTTGCTCTGATTTCAAAGGTTGGAACGGCTTACAGGAGATTAAGTAAAGCCGTAAACAAGTGCGTTTCGGCATCAATCAATATCAAAACGGATCTTTTAATCCGAGATGGCGATGGACGTTCCTTAATTAAGCTTCGACAGTGCATCTCTTTGTAATATTTTGAAGGTTCTCATTTCAAATTAGATACAGTTATTTTTTTTAATATATATATATATATATATATATATATGTGGTATAGGTGTGTTGGTGAGATGTCTGTATGTTGTCTAAGTTTTACTTACAGTAGCCTTTTTTCAATGTAATCTTATATATACTATTGACATTGTTTTCTGTTTAAATTTGCTTAGAAATTTAGTTTACTTTAGAAATTTTGAGCTACACTACTCAATATTCCATATATAGTATATTAGAGCAGATAATGGTCACTAAGTTTTCTTTTCTAAGAAAACAAAATAAGAAAACATACTTTTTATCGTATTATTTGATATATTTATAATGTTTTATTCGAATTGGAATGATAGCAATATATATTCGTAATTCAGAATAGCTCCCATCGTTGGTATTTCCTGAGGGCAAATATGCACTTCAGTCTTGAAACCATACCAGCGGACACACAAATGTTAAAAATTTCCAAATTCCAAGAAACATTCGCATCATTTGCGAAAAGTGTGGGAGTCCTGCAACGCTGAGGAGTGGTCCGAATTGTTTACTTGGGAGGTTTGTCGTGATGTGCATTTATCTGTTGACTCACGTAAGATATTTTTTTTTATCTGTTTATTTATATATTTTTTTCAGCTTCACGTCGTATTTCGCACACAGCAGGGAGGGAAGCTAGTGGTAAGACACTCCGTTTCCCATTTTCCGCAGTTTCTAGAGGCATTGCGTGTTGAGTGGCGGAACTCAAGGCTGCGTTTTTCCTCGTTACCAGAGGAAAATGTTAAATATTTCGTCTCCTCCAGTGGGAATCGATCCCATAACATGTCACCCTTACAGTCAGAAGTTTGTGTACCTGCACCATGACTGGCCTCGAGGGCCTGATCTGTTTATTTGATTTATATAAAGAAAAAATAGCTTGAATGTTTATTGAAATTAGCTTAACGCTGTATCCTGCACACAGCAGGGTAGGCAAAGGGAACCTAGTGTTAAGAAACACCATTCTCCATTTTCGCCGAGCTTCGGAGACGTTGCGTGTTGTGTGGTGGAACGTCAACGCCGCGCTTTGCCCCGACACCAGAACGAAGAAATGAAAATATAAATGCAAGTAAATATTTTATCTTCTCGAGTGGAGATCGAACCAACAACCAGTCGATTTTACAGTCACACTCCGTACCTCTGCGCCACGAGTGGCCTCAACATACTTTGCATATTTTTAATGTATACTCAAAATACGTAATTTTCTTTACAAACTAAATCTATGTTTTTACTCATTATTAAATGTCACCGTAATTCTTTAATATTTTACGACGTTGTACGAGTACATAAGGTACATTTATTACTTACAAACTTTAATACAACTTTGCCTTATATAACTCGACGTTTCGAGAGCAATTATTAGAGCAGCTTGCTCTTGTTTGTGACGAGAGCGGAATAATCAACTTTTGATTTTCATAAATTTTTGGTAGTTTACGTAATGTAAAATGCCGTTTTGTAAGTAACGCTGTCATGGTGTCATGTTGAGCTGGTGAACTCGATTCTGAAGATTGACATGTATAACGTAAATCAAAATTATATTTTAAACTAATAAAGTATAGAAATAAGACAGGTGAAGCCAGTTGTGGCACAGAAGTATGTGACTGTAAATGCGACAAGCTATAGGTTCGATCCCCATTTATGGAAATGAAATTTTTTATGTCGAGCCAAACCGCTGTGTTGAGTTCTACCAAAGGACATGTAATGCCTCCATAATTCTATGGAAAAAAGGGACCGAGGAGTTTTAACACTATGTTCCCTCTATTTATCCTGATGTGAGCGGGATAAAGTTTAGAAAAATATATAATATAGGTGGATCGATATCACCGCTGCCATACGTCCTGATTCTGAGCGACGTTTTTCCGTTGACAAATATTTTATATTATGTCATCTATCATACAATGAAACCAGTCATGGCAGCCATGAGGCCAGTCGTGGCGCAGGGGTACAAAGTTCGACTGTAAAATCGACAGGTTGTGGGTCGATTCCCACTCGACAAATGAAATATTTTTATTTCTTCGCTCTGTGCCGGGGCAAAGCGCGGCGTTGAATTCCGCCGTGGAGTTCCGTTTCCCACGAAAAGCGAGAAATGGAATGTCTTAACACTATTTAAAACATTTAAAAATGATTAGTTTATAAAGAAGAAGTTAATTCAGTGCAAAAATAGCGAGGTCAAATTCCTTTAAAACATATGTACATATCGTGACTGATATTACATAACGTAACAAAAAATATATTCATATAGTGATTTATCATCATACAAAAACTGATTTTTATATATTATAGTCTTAACATAGAAAAGGTTGTACAAAAGCTAAAATTTACTACATTCTCTTTGTGTTCTCAATACGATAGGTGCAAACGATTTAAATCAAAAAAGAGATTTAAATCGTTTTGTCGAAAACTTTCGAAGGTTGCCTTGCCCGCCTTTATTTTGTTAGTAATGCATCACTGGTTTTATATATTCATTGACACAATTAATAAGAGATGTTACGGCCCGATAAGGTCTATTTTGTGGGAGTGAGCCGTAGTAAGGTGTCACTTAGTTACGATTCAAGGGCAGCGAGCGGTCCAACAAGTTTGTATGACAATGTGTAATTTATTATAATACGTAGCTGATACAAGGAAGATTACATTGAAGTTAAAAAAACATTATGATAAATGTATGTATGATTAGATCGTATTACTGTTGAACAGGTTGACACCTTTTTTTCATACAACACTTTGTAAGTTAAGGTTTTTAAGTTATTTTTTGTGAGATTCACACTGTTTTTTTTTAAGTTTAAATGTACTAAACGGAGAAGCGAGTCATTTAAAATACAAGTATCTCGTAGTATCTTCGATTACTTACTGGGCAGACTCAGCGATTCATCTTGTAAAAAAATTATGTGAATAAAGTTGTTTTTTATTTTTATTTTTTTTTATTTTGCATGTAGCACAGTAGGCAGAGAAAACCTAGTGTTAAGATACTCCGCTTCTCACTTTCCGCTGAATTCTGGAGACATTGCATGTTGTGGTGTGAGTGGCGGAACGCGCTTTGCCTAGACATCCGAGCGAAAAAATTAAAATATTAAATATTCCATTTCCTCCAGCGAGAATCGAAAGGCTTCTTAAACTTGTAAATAAAAAACAACATAAAATTCATTAAGCAATGCTTTAAATTAGTTATTTTTTAATAATTTTCACTCGAACAGACACAAAATATCAAGTTTATAGAGTTACAGAAGATAAAAATTACTTTTGTCGGCCCCCGATTAAATTGATCGAACATTAAATTGCTTTAAAAGAAGGGCGACGTCGCTACCTCGGAGAAAGGTAGCCTCCTTTAACAAGGGTGATCGCATACGGACTTATTTAAGTTGCAATAAAAGGAATTTCTTAATGATGCGGCCGCCGATATTAATATTGTAAGTCGTCCAGCGAGATCTTCATGAAATGTAGTTATAAATTATGCTTTTGGTGGTCGTGCGAGCTCTCCGTTCCGTGCCTTTCTCGTCCCATCACTGCTCGATTTTACATAATGCTCTCTTTATTATTTAATAAGCTACTTTCGCGTGAAAAAGTTTAATGGAAACCGTATGATGCATGTGAGAACGCTGTAAAAAATACACCTGAGGCATTTAAGCGAAATAAGTGATGTAAAGTTGTTTTTTAATATAATATATAAGTTAACTTATATTTTAAACACTATAATGCCATATATTTTTTTGTATTTTTGTGTTTTAAATTTCAATAATTATAATGTAGCATACATAGTTTACGACGAAATAATTCATAAAAATTATTCATAATATTTATTCAGATAAATTTCTTAATATATTTAATAATAGGGTACTATATTTAATAATACTTTTATTTTCATATTTTATCTACTATTTTATTAAGTAATTGATTCTTGTATTTTTGGTGACCAACATCAGTAGCGTTGAATTCTTTTCAATGATGCGTCTAGCAGTGGCTTAAAAATACATTTGTTTATGTATGTATGTAAAAAAGCTTATATTATAATACAACATGTATGTATTTACGCCGTGTGATCCCGGCTTAGAATAGGATCATCCTGGTACTGGTGGTGTCGTAAGA
>DWAO01006499.1:0-10876 GCA_018230605.1 Heliconius congener
CACAACCAGTCGGTTTTACAGTCACACTTTGTGCCGCTGCGCCACGACTGACCTCTATAAATAAAATAAAGAAGTTAAATATTTTAGTATTCATTAAGTACACTGGTGTTTTTGCTTACTTTACTGAAAATTCGTGTTATAGCTTAGACAACGAGAATAAGCACAAAAGAACTACTTAACTGTTGAGCTCTACTGTTTATATAGCTCTTGTTTATCACAACAAGAGTAACCAGGCTTTTAAATAGCATAATAAAGACAAAGTTAATAAGATTATGTAATAATTACAGTAAACGAGGCTTAACCTGAGCTTTGCATTTGTGTGAGTGTTCATATATAGTGTAGCTGTAATATAACTTGGTTGGCCTAAACTAGTTCCTAGTGCTTTATCGACAACAGACTGGCTTATACCTCTTGTATAGTGCAAGATGCAATAAGTTACATATGTTATTCTTAATATTTTATTTTTGTGTTCGATTAATTAAAAATAACTAATAAAATCGGTACAGGAATGGAAAAATATAATATGTGATCAAGCAGTAAAAAAAAAAAACCTCATACAGACAATCTTGATATATTCTTGATAATGTTATTATTTACTTAAACAAATTTAAATAATAAATAAAAGATTATTTATTAATTTAAGAACTACATGACATATCTGGCGTAGAAGTGTTGATATAATTTTTTATGTTGACTTTTATTTTTAAATTAGGTTATATTTAAAAAAAATCTTGCTCTACATTTGTAATCATTCACACAAATGCAAAGTTCAGCTTAGGCCTCGCAAACGGCTTCTACATAAGGGCCTTTATTGTATATAGTATTGTAGTAGTTGTTGTCATGTTTTAAATAATAAAAAAATGGAGAAATTCGATCTCCAACTCAACTTTTTTAAGCCTGTATTATAATTGTATTTAAATTCCTTCAAATTTATTTAATTGAAGGATTTGACATCCAAAGAATAACAGGCGAAATACGTTAAGCATGACAGTTATTAAACCAAGACGCTCTCTGAGAAGATATCAAGACTAACTTGTAAAGATTAGATAGGTCGAGAGCTCTCTTGATAATGTTAAGTGGTTCTCGGCGGACCTGGAAGAGTAAAGGTCGAACAACGCCCACTATGGCGTTACGTTTATAGGAATGAAAATGAGATTGTACTAAGAATAACTACGAATCTTTTATATTGAACTTTAAACATTCATTGTTCTATAGATTAATTAAAATTGATTTGGTATTGTTTGAAACTCTATTCTCCTCTAACATTTTCCAATGTCCTCCCATCTTCTGTGCTGCCTCCCCCTTCTCCTTTTACCGTCTCTTGGATACCAATCCATTATAATTTTGCTCCACTTTTCTTGTTTACTTCTTATTATTATGAGTATAAGAAAACAAGAAAGAATAAGAAATACAACTACAGTAGAAACTCTATTATCCGGCCCTCAGTTATACGGATTCGTGATTACCCGGACTACAGACCAACTGTATTAAATGTACCTATAAGTCGTATCAATGCAAGCATGAACTTGTCGAATCTGGCATCACCCCGCCCGCGCCGCCTCAATTATCAAATACATATTGTAAACCAATTATTCGTCGTACATCTTAAGATATCTTAATAAACATTGATTTTCACTTTATGTATTAGTTGTTTTAAATGAATTTATATAACTACGTATGTGCATACTTACATATTCTAAATACCCGATTACCCGATTTTCCATACTTTTGATTATCCGGATTTTCGATTATCCGAATGCCTACCAACAACAATTAGTCCGGTTAATCGAGTTTCTACTGTATAAGAATTAAAACTCAAGTAACAGATATCCTTACAAAAATAGACCAACTAAAGTAGACATTAGTAATATTAGTAATATAACGGGTACATAATTGACTACATAAGATATAATTTCCTATTCGATCTTTAGTCTGCTTGTGAGAAATTGTTGAAAAAATTGTTTTAAACATCTAGGACCCCATATATATTTTTCTAGGAAATGTTACTAAAAATCACATTTAAATCTAAAGTAATGTCATGAATGTATTGTTACTAGGTTAACCACGACTCGGTGCTGTTCTGAGGACATGTGCTCTAGCGTATCGTATCCTTAAATAAGGAAAAAGGTCAAAGCAACTGCAAGGTTTATTATTCGCGCCTCTCGCAAGTGGTACATTATGTTGGCTTCATATCCTGAGTGTTGCTTCAGGCGTACACCTCGGCTATTTACAAATCCTTTTGGAGTGCTTGTTCTTAGGAGAAATTGCTTTCATATCAGACTTAGGATTTCTAACAAAACGTAGCGTATCCTTGCCATATTTGTGAAGAGTTTAAGTTTTTTAAGTTAATATTTTATGAGCTATTTCATTTGATTGTAGAGAGACTGGTACAATAATTTAAAATATTAGATTTTTGTAGGTTTCAATATTACTTAACTTTTATATATATTTATAAAACGTGTAAGATTCGTAGTTTCTTAAAGAAAAACAAATTTTGGAAGTATTTTTTATTTGTTGTTGATACTTATGTCTATTTTTACATATATGCTAAGGTAACTATGATATTTACCCACTACGTTTGACTATGGACACGTACGCGTCCCATTGAACCCGAGGGTCAGATTTATTATAAGATCATTAGGCAGTGATCGTTTCTTATAAAATATGTTTTTTTGATTCCCATTTATTTTTTATGATATAAAATAATATTACGATCCATTTTTGATAATTTACACAAACATAATAAATATTTTAAACCTCATGCTAATTTAACAAACACATTCATAATATGTTTTAGGTTAGTACAAGGTGATTTATTCGAATTATATGTTACTTACTGACCGTTTCTTACAGAAATATTGATATAATAAAGTGTAAAAAAAGATCTAAATATAACTCCAGATGAAAATTCGAAATCTAGCACACTACCTTATCACAATATAGTACTCCAACACTGACATTACATTTTATTGGATGAATTTTATTTTGTATGTAAAAATAAAATTTACAGATTAAAAGCTATTTCACAGTTCTGAACAATATATCAATATATATATTGCAAAATACAATATCAATATATATATTGCATAAATTAACTCGATAACATCAAATAAAACGATCAATGTAATCTATCAAACTATAAGTTTTAAAAATAAGAAATAGTAATTAGTAAAACCGTAGCTACATTTTATTTTACATGAGTTTAACCTCCACGAACATAATAAATGACCAAATATATTAAAAGCATAATAACACATAGATATGCTATTTGTATTATTCCAATTATGAAATAGCACCTTGAATAACGGAAGCATACATCTAAATATGTACAATGCAGAACAATAAACAATAAATACATGTAAGTTGTGACCTTAAGTAATCAAGGCATAAACGATTTTTAAAAAAAAATATCTAATAAAATGTAATGTCGGAGAGTATGTCATTAATCCGATCGGACTTCGCAAATGAAGAATGTTTCAAACGAGCACGGTGAGTCGTTCCATTTGAGGCCCTTGTCATCTCTATTCCATAGTTCTAAGCAGTTCTCTTCTTCGCCGTTTTCGTACCGGAAGTTGTTTGGTTCTCCTGCGTTCCAATTCACGAAAGTCAACGGTCTGCCATTGGCCATCCAGAAGAAGTTGCCTTCTTCAGCTAAGTCCGTGCCTGATGTCCAGAAATGCTCGCGGCCGTATCCTGTAATAAAAATATAATTGAATTTTAATTATAGCCGTATTGTATATATTTTTTTTAATATCCCTAGAGTGCGGCATCAGAGCCTAGAATTAGTGATTAAATTATTTTAAATACTTAAATCTCGTATTGACTCCAAAATTGCTAGGGAAAGTTCTGCAAAATCCCGTCCTGGATACCAATTAGAGTATACGTTCAATATTCTCCACTCTCGTGCCCACACTTGTGCGAAAACGTTCGAGGGCTCATACATAATTTTGATGTCGGACGTGCGCTTTTACTCTACAATTTTTCATATAAATTACTGATTATAATTTATTTATTTTTGTATTAGGTATTTTTATATTATTTTATCTTAATCTATTTTTAGGCGGGTAGAGAAACTCACGCATTTTTGATTTACATAAAGATTTCCTTAATGGTTTATATAATATTGTTTATTTTAACTTAGTGAGAGGAGAAGAAATAAATTATTATATATGTTATATCCTTGAATGGGAATCGAGCCTGCAACGCTAGTGCCTCTTGCGCCACCACAGACTCATTTTAATATAAAATATAAAGCATAAATATACATATACAATTTCATCAGGAACTTAAATAACAAATGACTTCTACAAACCTGATTCTCTTACGTATTTTTCTAGTCTATCGTTTTCCTCTTGTGATGATATAGAGGCGAGGTGCATTCCATGGAACCTGCAGTATTGTTGTGCTTTGAACCAGTTCGCCTGAAAACAAAACAATTTGACATAAAAACATTGTTCATATATATATATTTCTAATGATAGGTACTGATATATATTATTGTTTTTATGTAAGTTTATTCTCTTGACATTTTATATAGTATGAATTTTATATTTTTGTCTTCGAAGATATGGATTTTCAATCATACTAAGTGTTCATCTAGCTAGGGAAATATTTTTAGTGGGTAATCTTTATTATTTAAATTTTTCGGTGGGTCAGGTTTATAAATTGAACAGAAGAAAGCGTGCCCTGTATTTAAATTGAATAGATATTTTAGAAATATATAAATCTAGTCATGTATGTATATGTTTATGCATATATTTAAAAAAAAAGAATAATCCCAGCAAATTGCTATTGAAATACGGAATCACTGTTGCAGGATCATTTAGATTAATAACATCCTTAAATACAAGTGTATTTTTCAATATATACATGTCACTAGTAAGTGATCACTTTTGTTCCTTCTTTATCCACTACAATAAATTATAAATAAAAATGAATACAAAAGCTACATAAATAAGACTTCTTAGGAGATTATCCAAATTTAAAACGTAATAATGTAGATAAATATAGGAATCTCACCTGTTATTACACAAATTACGTTTCTAGACCAAATTATGACACAAATAATGACGTGTTTTATATATTATTTATTTAAAAAAAAACAGAAAATCAACTCAACTAGCGCTCAACTTTATATATTACAGTGAAAGTTAGTTTCGTCTTTCATCTATTAGGTATGTGCGCGACTAATGCAGCGTTGTAATTTAATAATTATATCATGCCGTAATATGTCTTATTACCAGTCAATTAATGGTAAAATTACCGTGCACGATATCGAGTTTAGCGTGTAACATGTTTATTATTGAACATATTGCGAGATGATTATAGAATTTCATCAATGTAAAGTTATGCGAGCGGTTGCTTGTACGATGTAAGGCGTCTAGGTCTAGAAAATGTACAGAATTATACTACATAAAGCCTTTAGAGGTCGGCGGAAAATGATTAACGTGTTTTAACTGTAGATTCACTCCTATAATGCCTATCCTGCTGTGTGCGGGATACAGCGTGAAGCTGATAAATGATATAAAGTACGTTAAGCGTACTAAATAAATTGAATTATTCGCTTTACGGTATGCCCGTCGGCTATAACGTACCAAATTTGTACGTATTATAATTATTATTATTACATTATTTTAAGTACATCATTAACTAGTATTTTATCCTTCAAAATTAAAGCACTTTAGTGAACAAATAACCTTTACGTAGTAGTAAATAACCTCATCCGCGTTTTGATGTGTTATAAGATATGATCAATAGATTTACTTATTATTGTGCCTTCGATAAAAATCAACCTCGTTGGGAAACGTTTTGATTTTTAGGTCAAAAATGTCCTGATCGGGACAAGCATAGTTCTGTTTTTCAGGGATCATTCTATTGCGTTTTTTTTTAATTATTTTCAGTTTTTATTTAGTTAGCAACAGTTAGATGGAAATACATATTAAGTATATTTATAAGTTATGTACAATTTTTCTGAAGACTTCCATGGTACATTACAACCAAAACAATTTCGTTTAAGTAGTTAATTTTTTTAAATATATTTTTAATTTTTCTATTTAAAACTTAAATAACGTAATAAAAAATAAATCCCCAATATATATTTTTTTTTCCCTGCTTTTGGCGAAGGAATCCCGCTTTTTTACTTAAAATGTAAAAATATTAAACATTTACAGATAAAATCTGGCAACGCTGGTTATTTTTCTTATTAAATTTAGTCATTGCACAAACGGATACAGAATATCGATGACAATTTACGGAATTTTTAAGTCTATGACTCATGTGTGTCAAAAGTTATTTTGTTAACATATTAATAATTTGAACTCACTACCACATATAAAGGTCAAACGCTCGACATTAAACAATTCAAGGTAGAGGTAAATCTGACCCTGAGTTACATCACGCTGAAACTAATCATTTATCTTGGAGATAAAAATCATGAGTGAATCATTTCTTGTTTTACAAATTAGATATTAATGACAAAAATATGATTTTATATCGATTACATTTAGATAATTCGAATATCTTAATGGCAGCATGCAATAAAACATATACTCGTATATGTATATATACATTTTTGCCTTTTCTATTTCGATTCTAAATTCGAAAAAAATAAGAATCCTATATTTCAGTTCAAAATTCTCACATAATAATTTTAGTTTCTTCAGCTATTTAATATTTACTCAGTTAATTATTATTTAAATATCAATTGATAAGATAGTTTCATAATGTCATTGTGGTGTAAAAATGAAAGTATTTGTACAACAGTGAATACGACATCCGCTTTCGGCAATTAAAATACCAGTTTTTGATGCAAAACTGTAGGAGCTTATTTGTGTGTCAAAAGTCATAGTTTTTGCATTCGCTTTATTTATTTATTTGTGTCATTACCGTCCTTACTTTTTGTACAATTTAAGTAAAGTTCTTAAAAAAAATAAAAATTGATTACACATTAATTATTAGTTAATATTTAATGAGGCCAGAGATGGCGCAGTGGCACAGGCGGGTGTCTGTAAGCCAGATAGGCTGTGGGACCGTTCACCACTCGCGGGAATGAAATATTTAATATTTTCCATTCCTCGCTCGGCTAACGAGGTATAGGGTGGCGTTGAGTTCCGTTACTCAACACGCAATGCTTACAGACTTCAGTGGAAAACGGGGAACGGATTCTAAACACTAAGTTCCCTTTGGCTACCCTATTGTGTGCAAAATACAGTGTGATTAAAAAAAAGTAACTATGAAATCTACTATGAAATTGCTAAAGATTATAAAAACAGTAATAGAATTAATTGGTCTTATATTTAAATATATTTACTTTTCAAAATCATACAGTATGACTTTGAAAAGTAAATACATATATTTATATATACCTGACGCCGCAAAATCCTAGAAGTACAATTAAATTATTCATAAATATCAATTGCTTTATCACTCACGCTTTCTATTTTTATCAATACGAAAATTGCTGAAATATTTATAGAATTTAATGTTCCAAACATTGACCTACAATACGAGTGACTAGTTAAATATAACAATTTCACGCTTTATCTTGTATTGTAGGAGTAGGTAGATAAAATCAGCTTCACGCTGTAACCCACACACAGGGTAGGCAGAGGGAACCTAGTGTTAAGCCACTCCATTCCCTACTTTCTGCCGAATTCTGGAGGCATTGCGTGTTGAGTTGCAGAACTCAACGACGCGCTTTGCCTCGACACCAGAGCGAAGAAATGGAAATATAAATTAGAGTTGATAGAGCAGAGTATTGAAACTTTCCTTTTTCCGCCGATTCGAGACGAGATGTGGGAAAAATAAAATCCATCTTTGTCTTATATGAGCAGGCAAATATATTTTTTGTCATTCCCCCCAAAATTGGAGATTGAACCTTCATCCATCGTGATTACGGTCAGATAACGTTCAACAGCGCCACTGTGGTCTTCAGCAATTTAAAATATAAAATTTTTATATAAGTACATAAAGCATAAATTTTACTAACTATTGAACATAGCATAGCACATCCTATACTACTATTAAAACAACAGCTTCCACTTACTCGCATTCGAATATCGCGTTAATTAACAAATAGAAATATTTTTTTTAAATATAAAATTGTATACAATGTAAGAGTCGTTTATAGTCGTTTTATTCAATTAGTGTATTTAATTTTTGCTTTGATAAGATTTGAGAGGAAATTGTATTTATAACGCATAATTTTATAAAAATTGTTTATATTTGAACTAAATTTCAGTTCTTAAGTAAAAATGGTTTTTTAAGAGTAGAAATTTAGTTTCATGCTAGAATTCTATCAGCAAGGTCCGTACTCAGGTTCACGTTATCAGGAAAAAGTAATAGAATATGTTAAAATAAATTTAACGAGCGAACGAGCTCAAATTCTATTGTTTTACAAATATACATCCCATAGTTTCTAACTTTGAGCTCCATCATTATACCAATTCGTTACAAATTGTATTGTCACTTTACTTACGTGTGATTTTATGAGAGAGATCCCACATTTTCTCTAAATTTTGCACGTTCCATTATGTTTACGAGCAATAGATATACATTCGCCAATCTCTACGCGCTATATATTTCTGTTATCTACGCGTAGATAACAGAAATAAAAAGCTAATAAGCAAAAGACATAATATATTATACTATTATTGTCAAAAACAATAATTTTAATTAACTAATTATTACTTTTTACTTTTTTAATTGGTCTAAGTATTTTTTTTATACAATTAACATATAGTTTACAAAGACTTACCTTGCTTTTTTCTTTTTTGTTATTTAAGCCATTCGCTGCCAAGGACGAGTATCCTCGTCTTGCTTTAAATATATTATAACATGCAGGCTTTTGAATTAGCAAATTTTAGCCACAAAGGATATCGAGACTTTGGTTTTCTGCTTCTAAATGATTATGTATGATAATATATGTGCTCTTACCAAGAAATAACAGGGTTTTGGTAAACAATGGAACTCAAAATATAAATGGCAATAGGAATGATTTCATATAATTTAGGCTTGGCAGCGAATGGGATAACGAGCCCTAAAACTGACAAAGAACTCATTGCGCACAACATAATTAGGCAATGAGTACCTGAAAATATTTCGTAAGAGTAGCAGATCTTTACGAGAATAAACCAAGTCGTACTGTAATTTACATTTATTTCAAAACAAACAACGATAGGTGGTGCGATTGCGGCAAGGTTACTAATTAAGTAAAATTATAATTGAATTTGTAAAGGAAAAAAACAGTGTTATAATGTACTTTTTCTTGTAAATTTAAACAAGATATAGTAGCTTGTCGTTTGAAATACGTATATTTATATAAATTAATCACTGTAATTTAATCAGCTGTTGTTGCAATTTTTTTGTTAGGTTACCATGGGCGATAATGCAAAATGCTCTTGAAATTTAAAGAAGTTAAAATTGATCTCTTAAAATTTAAATGTGCTAACCTAAGAAAGTACTTACAAATTATGTATATACTTTTTTTTAGCTTCACGCTGTATTCCGCATGTAGCGGGATAGGCAGACGGACCGGACTGTTAAGACTACTTACCAATTTCCGACAGAGGAATTGGGAATGGCGAAATTCAACGCCGCGCTTTACCTCGACACCAGAGCGAAGAAATGAATATATTTTTCTACAATTCCTCGAGTGGGAATCGAACCCACAACCTGTCACGTTTATAGACACACTGTGGCAACTATACAAACATACAAATCGTGAAAATAATTTAAATAGAGAACCTCAAGATTATATAGCGATCGTCGTGGTCATGATATTCAATTTATGTAAATGGTATTTGTTTAGCGGGTATTGCAACAAGAAATGAGGAAAAATATACAAGTTATAGTTTTTGTTGCTCTTTCAATAAGCCGTTTAATGTTATTTTAACGCCTTTCAGATTTTTTTATATACTCTACATACACTTATACTCTACTACACTCTAGTTTTTATATTGCATGTTTTAGCTTCGCGCTTGTATCCCGCACATAGTAGAGTAGGCAGTGTGAACCTGGGGACCTAGTTTTAAGACACTTTGTTCCCCTTAAGCCACTTCCGTTCCCCATTTTATCAGAATTCTGGAGGCATTCCGTGTTGATTGGCGAATCTCATCGTAGCGCTTTGCTTCGTTACGAGAGCGACGAAATTAAAATATTATATATTTCATTTCTTCAAGTGGAAATCGAACCCAATGACCTCGCACCTTTACAGTCTCATACTTGTGCTCCTGCGCCGTGACTGCCCTCAATATTGTATCGCACTTGGTCTTTCTTTTTGGGTATCAAATGTCCTAATTAAGCGATAGTAACCGTTTTAGGATTTCTAAATGCCATTATAAAAGTTGGGTAAGATTTATAGTGAGACATAGGACACTTGTATTTTTTGAAACCGTGTATTCAAGTCCAGTCATCCTGCCATATCAATGATTGCCATACTTAGAACAATATTTTAGAAAAATAACGTGAGACTATCGGAACATCATTACTTAACATCATCATCATTACGTAACAGTAAAATGTTTATAGGTTATATAGTACTAGCTAAAACGTAATTTTCATACAAGTGGAAAACCCCGTTCTGAATGTGTAGGTCATTTTACAGTTTCCGCGACATTTGCAGCGCCATATTACTTCCGGTTCATTGGGTGAAGCTAATTTCGTAGCACAGAAAAGTATGGAAATTCACGATTTCAAGAGACTTTTGCAATTTGACATTTCCATTATATTACTGTGCGTAGATTATATTTATTGCGCTGTTTGAAATTTGTTATATTTTATTATCTGTTTAATAAAAAAATATAATAAATGAATGAAGAAGAGCGTGCTCAGCTGGTTTGGGCACGTCGAACGAATGAGTGATGAAAGAATGACAAAA
>DWAO01006500.1:0-10875 GCA_018230605.1 Heliconius congener
TATAAAATACAAAATATACGCGATTAATCCGGTTAAAATAGTTTCATTTACAATCGCCTATTGTGTTTTATTTTTTTAAATATTACCAGTGCAGAATATTTTCAAAATATTAATTTTATATATTATAGACTGTCGTCTCTTCGTTCTCTCTTTTATAAGACTTTTTTTATAAATGGTAAAAGAATAGATTACGATGGAGTACGCCTCGCAATTTTATCACAATAACGTTTAACTAATCTGGTAACGTTGAATTATGGTAATTGGTTTTAGTTAATAAATTGTAAATACGTGTTTTTTTATATCACTTGAAAATATGGAATCAAATGAAGTAAGGAATTGAAAAAAGTATGTTTTCCAGCTTCCAGTCAGCCACAAAAATGAGTTGCCATGTGTAATAGATGGGTTTTTTTTACACTAAAAAGTACATTGTCTTTTATTTTAACACTTTGTCCCTGGTGTAATCAAAAACATTGTTTTTATATACTTCATTAGAAAATACCTATAGATTTATATGCATATTTAAAGTATAAACTTTATTTAATCTATATGAAGGATTCGATAATGTTAAATATATATATTAAAACATCAAAAATCAAAAATCACCACTACTTAAACAAATTTAATACACTCATTTCGTCCTTCTTACCTTATAGGTACATATTATATTTCCAAAACTACCTGACCATTGAAATATGTTTCAGGTAATTTTAGAAATATTTCCCAAATAACAGCTATGGTCCGAATCTGGAATTTGAAAACATTCATATACAATGAGATGAAAATAAAAAATACATAAGCCATGACACACTTCAGCTAAATAAAACAAAAAAGCTGTTTTCTTTTAAGAATTATATCTACATGAAACGTACAATGCAATATGCTCATTAATTAATAGTTTAATTGTATAGTAATATAATATATGATTATTAGAAAAAATATAAGTAGAAGAATGAAACTAAAAAGGAGTAAAATAAAGATTTGCAAATTAAAATTTTACATTGTATATTTTTTTTCAAATCTTGTACATTATGACAACATCCTTTGTTATATTATACAAAGTTTAAAGTTCGGTATATGCCTTTAAACAACTCATAACAACTTAACGTGAAAATACTCAAGAAGTGAGAGATATAAGCACATCAAACATCAATAAAATTTCTAAAAACTAATATACAACATTGATAGTAAATAAATTTTACTATATAGTACATAGAATAAACCAGAAAGGGATTGCCCACTAGATGGTTTTGTGATTAATTTATAGTAACATTATTATTATTAAGATATTGGCAACACAAAAAAATTGTAAGTCATCACAATAAAAATGGGATTTTTTCAAGACCGGTGAACAAGTTACTAAATTTTTGGATGAATATGACTAAAATAAAAACAATATTTCTTTTACTTTATTTACTATATGTCCTTTGTCACATAATTATTCACTGAAACTTCTTGACACTCTATAGGAGGATTTGTTGGTGTGTAAGAAAAATGTAAAAAATATTTAGTAACTCGCATATACATGTTTATATTCTTCTTATCCTTAAATGGGCAACAGTTATATGGTTTACTCTATATATAATACAATAGACACTTGTCTAGAAGCCATATCAAGAAAGTCATTTCCACGTGAGCAAATAACTACAAATTTATAGTAAAATTAAAGAAGGGAATAGCGAACTATACATAAATGAAAAGTTTGTCAATTAGCAGTCCTCCCTAGCTTTTTTAAAATGTTATATGATTTTGTCATTCTTTTAACACCTCAATAAATAAATTACAATGACTTTTCGTTACAATTAACTTTTATTTTATTCTATTCTGCTAGCTCTGCTAGATAATAAGTTTTATATATAAAAACATATATATAAATACAAAATGAAGTGTGGTTTTAATTATAATAATTATATTAAAAAAATCATTAATCATTATTTGTTGATTTTTTCCAATATATTTTATTTTAAAATATACATAATTAACATTATATATATAGTTCGATAGATTGATAGATATATACGTATTTGTATATATGTTTAGATTCAAGCTCACAGTTAAGAATGAAAGATATGACAATATGAGTGGCTACAAAGCAAATAAAAAATGCAAAAAAAAATATTATATTAGCACTTAAATATGTACAAGAAAGCACCGTATTTAACAATTAGGCCAGCGCTGTTACAAAAAAAAATAATAGACGAAACATATAGTGGAAACATTTAGGGCCGGATTTAACAAGGGGGCCGCGGAGCTACTGGTCCAGGCCTTCACAACAATATCAAAAAACTATCATATTGTGTTTTTATTAAATGTCTATTAATATTTTATATATTTTTTTTAAATTTATTGTTTTTTTATTAAATATAAAATTATTAATTATTGAAATAAATCTAAATAATAACTGGTTTCCGTTTCTTTGCACCAGCGCTCTCTATCCTGAATCCGGCCCAGTCGATTTTGCCAGTTACCAAATATACATAACAAACAATCAACTCAACTCGTTTATAAATAACGAGCCTACAGAGACGTATTAAGTGCACGAATGAAGTACAAATGCCTCAATCCTGTCTACCATCGCCGGGAACAACATAGTTAGGTAGTATAGATGCGAAAAACTCGCTAATTAACGACCCGCCATTGGCCATTTGGGCAATGGGGAGGGGGGCGGGGGTGCAGTCGTACCGGATAACGCTGTTGGATGGCGGCACGGGGTCGTAGCCTTGATTGGATCTGACAGACGGCATGCCCTGTTAATAATGAATAATAACGTTTTCATTAATTTTTTTTATAATTAAGTTAAAATATATAATTAAGTTAAAAAAATAGAGGACACCGTAGCGCAGTGGGAAAGCGTTGGATGAAAGCGTTGGATTGAAAATGTGAAGGCTGTAGGTTCGATATCGTTCACGCTAGTGACAAAGAATTTTTAGACTTCCATCTTAAATTATGATATTTTATAACAATTGTGAGTGCCTGATGAGTGATAACCAATGACAATAAGCCAATTGTCAAATTGATATCATCAGTAACACAAGTACTCAAGATATTCATCGGATCGGATTCATTTATTAAAAATAATTACCTAAAGTACAAACTTATAAAGCTTTATAAGAAAAGAGATATTTACATTCTCGGCAAGAAAGTTAGCCATGGGGTTGATGATAATCAAATGGCGATGCATATTGTCGGGCCAGCACGGGAATAGTGCAATCCTCTCCTCTCCACATGTCCGGGCGGCTTGCTGAAATTTAATAAAGACATTAATAGCTTATAGCTATATTTAATGTATGAACAAGTATAACAGTGTGATAGTGGAACAGCGTTTACCGTAAACGCGATGATTCGATACGCTCAGGGGAATTAATTTCATTTCCTCGCTCTGGTAAGAGCACAAAGCGCTTGGTTGTGTTGCGTAGGGAGCGGAGACTCAGAACAGAAAGTTCCTTCTGTCTATTCTGCTGTAATAATTAATGTAACAAATATTATATGTTTTAATAAATAAATAAATACCCTCAATAGATGGTCCTCAGCATAAGCTTTACCCAACGATGTAGCATTTTGTAGTAACCATTCCATAACGGAAGGATCGCGCCATTGAGGCGCCGTGGAAGACGCATAGAGATTGATCACATCCTTTAAGCACTGCGGAGTCCTGAAATCAAAAGTGATGCTTAGTTACTAACTCTATATAGAACGTTAGAATTTATCTTTTAAGTAAGTTTATTATTAAATTACAATTTCAATACCGAATTTTTGTTTACTACACACTAAATTTGAAAGGTGTTGTTACGAAATTTAAGTCCTTTCCCACCCCTTGTCACGCCATGTCACACTTTAACGACGTGACACTTTATTTATCCAATATACAATTTAAGTACGTAAAAACGAGAAAAAGTGTTGTTTCGTTACTCTGGTCTCCTTGGCTAGGGTATCCGGGTGATGTTATGAACACATTCTCATCGGATTTCAAGCAAATCGGTCGACAACGTGTTGATCAAAATAATGTCGCAAGATTTTTGCAATTATACAAGACACACACTCCGGACAGGGACACTAATAAATTCATGTTTCAATTCAACATTTTTTAGCGTCACGCTGTAACTCGCATAAAGCAGTATAAGCATAACAAGTACAGGCAGAAGGAATTTCATGTAAAGATACTTTATTCCCCAAGCCCCAAACAATTTTATGAGAAATTGCTCGATGTCTAACAAGAATTCAACGCCACGCTTTGTCTTATTACCAAAACGAGCCCTAACAGCTTTCTAGAGTTCAACTAAAAACATGTCAACTTACGTATTACATGCAAAATCGCTATATAGTTCAAATGCGAGAACCGATTGATCTGCATAATTGGTGTAATGCAGAATTAGGCGCAAAAACCACGGATATGAAAGCAACGCGTGCTGGATGTAGTGATCAGATGTTTCCCGCTCCGCTGCAAAGAATATAATAAATGTTAAATAATAAATATATCTATTTCCATCCACTATCACTATATATATATATATATATTGTTACTCTGGTCTGGTCTGTTAATAGCAAAAATGATAATATTCAACCATTTTAGAGTGTTAAACCATTCTACTGAATATAAATATATAACAAAATGACTTATTAGTCATAGCTACAAAAATTTAAGCTAAGAAATTTTAACCTATGCTTCTGCAAAATTTTAAGCTTAGCATTTCAAATTCAAACGCGACAGAAACTATATCGCAATAGCCACCATTTACTCTGATCTTATATCATCATCTAAAATTTTATATAATTCGCATGCTTTATATTTATAAATTTATAGTTTAAAGCAAGTACGATTTCAATAGAGGAAGAAATACACGTTAATGAATACAATATTACAAATAAAATTACCATTAAACAATATAAAAAATAAAATATTAAACTGAATAATAATAATGGGTTATTTAAATATAAACAATCGACGTGTTTTCGAATATAATGATGTAAATTAACTATTACGTTGTATATATAAAATCAAATCAAATCAGTTTCACGCTGTATCCTGCACATAGCAGCCAACGCCGGGGTTACCTTGGTACCAGAGCGAGGAAATAAAAATATTAATAAATAATAATTTACCCGCAATCATTGCGTTACAGTCACACTCTTGCACCAGTGCGGCAGGACGGCCTCGTATATATTAATGTATCAACAGTAATTAATATTTTTGTAGAGGCAAAATAATCATATGAAATTATGCAAATAATGCGGCTGTTAAGTTGTAATTAAATTTTTTTTATGCCCTCATTATTTATATAATAAATGCTTTTCTAACCCTACATTATATAAAGGCAGGAGAATTCTAATGAACGATAAGCTGTGTTATGTGATTATAGTCTTTATAGGAATTCATTACTTTATCTGATGCTATATCTAATTTTAGTGCAAAAACGCGCACAATAAATGGACGTAGTTTATCATAGTTAAGTTAAATTAATAATTATTAATTAATAGTTAAATTAATAATTGTGAGGACTCAGAAAATCAAGATATGACTTTTAAAATCACTATTTATGTCTAGTGCGTTATAGAAGTATAAACATTTAAAATATTTTTTATACTTTACTTAATTTGAAATAATTTCAAACATTCTGATGAATTACATCCATTTAATATTATGTGTATACAAAGCTAGCAATCATTGAAACTGAATCTAATACAACTGAAAAATGATTCTTCAGTCTTATATAAGGGAAAATCTAGATCAAAATATCTGCTATAAATTCGATATCGGACATCTAAACTTACATTAGACGATGTAGACAGTTTTCTGTCCATCTAAACAACCATGTGAGTCTGTAGCGTCCTGAACAAGAAAACCTAAGAGTAACTCACTCTCGTCCTGTCTAACATTTATTTAAAAAATACAATACAAATAATCTCACCGGAGTCGGGGTACGAAGTGAGAAACAGAGCTAACGCCCTCGAAAACTTTATATTGAACATATATCTTAACATTTTTTCCTGTTCTAAGAAAGTGATGGCGTCCAGGAGCCATTCATATTCCCTGGCACGAAGGGCGACTACATCAATGATAAAAACCACGCCCAATGGGTCAGATTCATCCAGGTTCAATAGAACTTTGGCCAACTCCATAGCAGTACGGTGGCAAGCGCGGTTGCTCAACAAATGTATATATTTTAAAAGCAGTATATGAAATGCTCTGTTTTCCGGATACATATACTCGAGCCTAGTTCGGAGCTGAAAAAGAAATTAAATAAATAATAATGTATCACCATGTCATATTAAATTCTATTTCGTTGTAAGGAGCCATTCACAAATCACGTCACAGGAAGTGACTTGGACGAGGGGTGCTTGTAGTATTTGTTAGATGCCGTCCTAACTAGTTTACATCTAATATTAAATTAAAATAGCAGTTCAAAAATAACATTTGTAAATTATATTTTAAAATACGATCTCACGAAATCACATCGCCGCCCTCCTCCCACTCCCTTAACGTGTGACGTCATTTCGGAAGGCCCCTACATGTAGCAAAAACAAAAATCTCAATTTACAAGCTTGTCTACAGTTAGTAAAGTAAAATAAATTTACATCGAGCAAATTGAACGATGGCAGGGCTGCATATTGCATGTAAGCGATGGCTTGCTCAATAATATCGGTGGCCACGCGGCTGTCCTCGAGGCGGAACATCACATTTGAAGTCTAAAAAACAATTAATTATATTGTTTGATTACTTCATTTCGATATTTTGATTTTAATACATCGTTAAGACTATGTATTTATAGCTTACCTCTATTAAACCTTCAACGTGCATATATTTTAATGATAATTCGGTAGGGGTATTCAAGTTGGACATCCTGTTGGCACAGACAAATTGTATAATAAAAATTTAAAAAAAAATAATCTTTACGCTCACGCTATATCCCGCACACAGCAGGGTAGGCAGAGGGAAACTACTGTTAAGACCCTCCGTTCCCCACTTTCTGCCGAATTTTGGAGGCATTGCGTGTTGAGTGGCAGAACTCAACGCCGCGCTTTGCCTCGACACCACAGCGTAGAAATGGAAATATAAATTTAAGTAAATATTTCATCTCCTCCAGGGGGGATCGAACCCACAACCAGTCGGTTTTACAGTCACACTTTGTGACTGGCCTCTAAATTGTATAATATAATATAATAATAATAATAAATTATATAATCTTTATTGCAAACAAAACAAAAAATACCAATCACATAGAACAATATATAAATACGTATAGACATGTATATACGTATGTATGTATGCAAAGGAAGGTGTTATTGCTTCAAACAATCTCTTATAGACAAATACCGCCAATAATTATTAAAGTACTTGTAGTAAAAACGCAGAAAGGGAATATTATTTATTAATTAAAATTGTGAGGTCATCGTAGCGCAGCGGCACAGAGACGGGTGCCGGTCCGAATTCAACGGGAATCAAATATTTGCTCTACTACTTATGTATGTGGAATGAGAGAGTTCAATTTTATTACCGTGTTTGAACTTCCGATACAAAGCGAGTGTGAAATTTTTGATATTCATTGCTATGATCAAACACAAAGCATATCTTCTTTGAATCACGATGCACTATGGACATTGAGAGACCTGAAATTGTACAAGTTTCGTTATACTTAATATATAGTTCGGTATATATATATATATATAATATACATATAATATAATATTAAATTATGAAATTATAATATCAAATGGGATATATAGTAACGCACCAAGCTTTTGGAATTTAAAATCCTTCTCTATGATCTTGCATTTATATATGCGATTCAAATTTGGCCGGCGACATGTTCTGTAAAAAAAAATATAATATAAAAAATATGTTTTTTTTTATAGCTTCACTTAATATGTTATTGTTTCTTGAAAAAATGTATTTAGCTCAACCCAACGTACTTCCTTGGAAGATCCTCAGTTTCCGGGCCGAACAAACGAGCTAGCTCATTCGCCGAATTAACATGTTTGCGTTTTATAGAGAACAATCTGGCCTTTTCATCGTACTCTTCATCAACATACCCAGCGACTTCCTGCTTGGCGGGCTCCCCGAGCATTGCATTAACTTCCGACAACGACTGCTCCACCTCGTCCAACTACGGTAAATATAATTCAAATTAACTTTTATTTTCATTATATCTAAAAAAAATTGTAGTGCGTCCGATAGGAGTCTAGCCCAGCAAAGAAGGGATATTTATGTAACCTCGTTTTTTACAGTTTAGCTAACATATTACATGACATATGGGCTGCATTGCCACCTACTGGGGCCCAACTGTTTTTTCAAACCATCCAGATCGGTCCCGCCGTCAACAATGAATAAGAGTGGCGAGTAAAGAATTGTATATGTAAAAATAATTTTATGCAGTTAACATACAGCACTGGTGTTTGCAGATGACTGTGCTTTCTTGCTTTTCTGTTTTTTCTTTTTTTCCTTGTTTTCAGATTTCTTTGATGCTGATGCAGAAGGATCTGATGTCACTAAACCAGATTGGGGCCCATCTGTTGTTCCGTGGTCAGAGTTTAAAGATTCATCATTTGCCCATTCTTCCTTTTCATCGGGAGCCCGTCTTTCCTTTTCCGAGAGCGCCGTCGCACCTGAGTCCGCCTCCTCGTCTGAGCTAGAGCTTAGAATCAGCTGTTGAAATTGAAATAAAAAAATTGTGCAACTATATATTTTTATAAAAACATTAAGAAGATAAGAGTATTCGCACCCAAGAGTATTCGCAAAGCATATTTCATATATATCTCTACAAATAAAAAGCATTTATTGAACCAATCTAAAAGTCCTTTTCTCATGTGAACAGTGCATTAACTTACGCCTTCATAAGTGGACTTAGATGACTCTTTCACACAAGGCGGCTCATATTCATTCTCAGAGTGGTCACTTTCTTCCTGAGACAATTTTGCTTCTTGAAGCTTTTTCACATGGCGATGAGACATTTTTGTCTAAAAAATCACAAATTTATTTGTTAAATAAGAAATGTAATCAGTTGTACTTTGTAATTGCAGTAATTCATGTGTTTAGATATTATTATTGTTTCTTCTTAACATATATCTAAAGCGAGTAAATTCAAATTAGTTAAAGTTGTAGAATAAAATAAAATACAGTATGAAATTATTTATAACTTGTGGCTCCCGTGTGGCTTCGCCCGCTTATACTACACAATTATTAATTTTCTTATCTGAATGACTTTCGTAATCTAATTACATTATCAATTTAAAGACAATATTTACACATTGACAGTTAAAGTTTTATCTAATTTCAAAACACACTTATTTTGTAGCAATATTGTTAAAGTTATTGTTAAAGAGTTTATATTGACATTTTTTTTTTATTAGTAAACCGATTCCAATTAAACCAACACTAAATGTAAATTGAAGTTTGTCAAAATAGAGTAGTGAAAACTGCATTTAAAAACAATTAAGCCGTTTCTGTTAGATTAGCTTGAACAAAAGGACAAACAACAGACAAAAAATTAAAAATATCAGGGTTTTCAACAAATAAAGCCCAAAGATTGTTTCTAATGACAACTAGATACGAAACATTTAAAATATTGTTATATTACGATATTTTTTCCATTACTTTCCAGATATTGATTTTATTTGTTCTTTGTACAGAAAGGGCGGGCCGCGCATGCGTCCCCATCCTCCCCCGCGTAGAAATAAATGTCAATTGTAATCATCTTTTTGAAAATTTCCTTTTTTAAGTCACAAAAAATATTTTAATTATATATTTAATATCTTTTCGATTATTCAAAGGTGTGATCGTTATAATAAACATTTTATAAATAATATAAGTAAATACGAAACCTTTGCGCGAACGCGCATACGGCCTCCGCCTAAATATATTTATGAAATTATTTTCAGTTTTCAATACGATTAGTAAGAAATTATAAGTCTAAATTATCAAAATAAGCCGAAAATAAAAATAAGTAGACATAAGTAAGGCAAATAAAATTCTTAATATTAAAAATAATATTAGTATAGAAGCATGGATGTCAAAAATATAGACAAAAATATACACAAAGAAATTTTATTTATATTCAACTCTTGTTTATAAATAGCGACATCTACGCCTGCGATATTAACACAACATATATTAAATGGAGTGCTTGTCATGTTGTTTTATTTCAAGTCAAATCGAATCAGCTTCGCGCAGTATCACACACTCATTCAGAGGGAGCCTAAGCTGCTAAGACCCTCCGTTCACCACAAAATTCGGTGATTTTGGCGGATTATTTTTTTGCCTCTCGACACCAGAGCGGAGAAATGGAAATATAAATTTAAATAAATATTTCATTTCCTCGAGTGGGGATCGAGCCCACAAGTAGAGTCGCGACTCCAGTCCAGTTAGTTGCGCCACGGCTTGCCTCATCTTTTCCATTAGATGGCGATATACCGCGCATGCGCCGTCTCAACTTTATATGGACTAATCCCATATATCACAGTTTTATAATTTTTTTTAGCCCAAATAATATTTTAATGCAAAGAAACATTGTTCAAACAAAAATATATATAACACAACAATTTTTTTTATATTTACTAGATTGATTTTTTTTTCTTAAGAACGCTAGTTCCGAGCATGCGCCGTCAACACTTGCCAACTATCAAAGTTTTATTGATTTTTGTTACTTAACTATAAAAGCTTACAATAAATATATTTAACTTCTCCTTTTTTTTCTGGCTTTACACTGCATCCTGCATCTAGCAGAGAAGGCAGAGAAAGCCTAGTGCTAAGACAATCCGCTCCCCACTTTTAGCTGAATTGTAAAGGTATTATGTGGCGGAACACAAAGTTGAAATATGAAATTATGCCTGATGCCTTTCATTTCCTTGCTTGGGGATCAAACCACAACCTGTCATGTTTACAGT
>DWAO01006501.1:0-10875 GCA_018230605.1 Heliconius congener
CCAGAGCGAAGAAATATAAATTTAAGTAAATATTTCATCTCCTCGAGTGGGGATCACCAGTCGATTTACAGTCACACTTGCGTCACGACTGGCGTCAACATAAAAATTATGAATTAAATCGTCATCGACGATGGAATGGTATTAATAATTATATTTTCAAATTGTATAAAATTGCACAATATTAAGAGCAATTTCATAAAATTTTAAGTGAAAAGAAAATAATATAACAATAGAAAATAAAAATTGCTTTCATATTATAAGGCAAAAACAATGAAAAAACTAATTTCAAATCTAAATATATTTCTATTCATCTCATTATACGCTATCATAAATATCATAATAGATTATTTTCTTAATTTTCATAATAATGTTTAAATATTTGACAATTAAAAACATCCAAAAGCTTGTTCTCAATCTTGGGATGTATTTTAATACTATAAAAATAAACTACTATAATAATTTATAGAGCAGAGGTACTGCGGACATTTTACATTAAAATATGTTGTTTTGTCCATCGGTCAGATTATATCTGACTGTTGTGATTCTGTTGTTATTTTTGTTGTTTTTATATAATAAGTTTCTTGTTTTGTTATGTGTAAAGTTGTTTTCTGATTAATTTGGTTTCGTTTTATTGATTTTTTTATATTTTAAAATATGAAAAATTAAATAGCTTTGGAAACAGTATTTTTTTGCTCACATGCCAAAATATATATTTGTAACATATATGTTAACTGTGTGTGAAGCATTCGTTACGCAATGGTACATCGTGTGTTACAAATTTAAGCGTATAAGGATTTCGATGTAGCTTTTTGAGAACATATGGCTTAGTGGACGGTTTCCAAGAAGCGCGGGTTCGAATCTCGCTACGTTCAAATTTCTATGTTTTTTAAATATATAAAGTATTCAATTTGTATTATTTAATATTTTATTTAAACTTTTCGAACGGTCCGTTTCGAAATTGGAGGCTTTTATTAATTAAATGGAACCCACAACAAGAATTTTAAAAAATTTTGTCTGTTTGTCAGTAACGTATCAAACCAAGTGTACAATAGGAAAATTATTTCTTTTTCTGTTTGTCTGTGCGTTTGCTCACGCTTCTCTTAGTAAGCTATTTAATGTAGTTTTTACTATTGGATTTTAGGCAACTTCCCTTAACATTTAGTTGAACATTTGATATTAATTTCAGCTTAATCTCCACGCAATTTCGGGATGAATTGCCTTGATAGACGGACAGACGGGCGACAAAGTGATCCTAAAATGGATCCGTTTTTTCCTTTTGAGGATAGAAAGATTAAAAAAATTATATTTTTTACTGTTAAACCACTTGGGGTAATAAAATATTTAATATATTAATTTCTGGTAAACAGACAAAGAATGGCAACAGAATATCTAAACTAGGTTCCCAGTTCCCTCTGCTTACCCTGCCATGCGGGTTACAGCGTGAAGCTAACAACAAACATATATAAAAAATATACTTACATTATGTAAATTCTTAAGCTAAGATTTGGAAACATACTTCTTGATTGTTTATAATTTTAAATACAAAAGATAAGAGTAAGTGGGTGTGATGAAGGAGAGTGGTCATTAATCTTCATTAACGGACGACGCACTCTACGCGACCATCCTCTAAATTTGTATATGAAGGCGGAAGCTAATAAATTATATAACGAATTCGCAGCGCTTCAGCTAAAAATATATATATTAAAAAACTTCAAATTAAATAATAATAAATACCTATTAAAAATTTTATTACCATTTTTTTTAAATACATAGATGCCAGTCATGGCGCATGGGTAAAAGCGTTTGATTGTAAACACGGCAGGTTGTGGGTTCGATTGGCATTTGAGGAAATATTTTTTTACTATTTTCGTTTCTTCGCTCTGGTACGGAGGCAAATCGCGGCATCGAGTTTCACCAGTCAATACGCAACGCTTCCCGAATCCGGCGGAACGTAGAGAACGAAGTGTCTTAACACTAGATTACTCTGCCCACTCTACTAACTACGGGATACAGCGTGAAATTGAAAAAAATATATATTAATCTCTTACAGCGTATCAATCCAAGCGCACAATGGTAAAACGGACCATTTTTTTAGTACAAATCTGAACAAAGAGCTGTTCTACAAGAGATTTATCACGGGTAACGCTAACTACGGAAAAGTTTCGAGCGAACGTCGAGAACAACTGTTACGATATACCTCTATACGTTTACTTTTTAATACTAAACTTAATTCAAGCTTGTATCCGTTGCAACAATTCAGTCTTACGCCCAAATTGACGTAAGTTGGGGTTTTTCAAGGGGGGTTTTTGGGGTTGGAGTCGATTTAAAAAGTGATGATTTTAAAAGCTAATAATATTCCCATATAGAAGCAGCTCTTTGCTCCAGGGGCACACCTTATGGATTCGATTTCTGGTGATGGGTTTCTCTCTGGTGTCAAGGAAAAACGCGGCGTTGAGTTCTTCCATTCAACACGCAATACGTTCAAAATACGGCGAAAAATGGAGAAAGGAGTATCTTTACACTAGGTTCCCTCTGGGTATCCTTCTGTGAGCGTTACACAGCGTAAAGCTAAAAAAAATAATCTAAATTAACAACTGGAAAATAGCAAATAAAAATGATATGGATTTCTAAATTTATATGTACATTATTTTCAATACAAAAGTAATAAATGTGAATAATGTATGAAACACTATTCTAGTTATAGAGTTTCTCGGACTGCGGATTGCGCCACTGCGTTGTTCGTGACTTTTATTCAATGCAGGGCGATTAAAAATTTGTACGTTTTTTTCAGTATATGTAACATACTTTAAAAATAGATCATAAAATGTGTTATTATTAACGATATAGTAAAGAGTCTTTATAGAATTTTTTTTTTTTTAATATTTACGATAAATCATGAAGCGAATTCTTTCAAGAGTGTCATCAATAATTAAGAAACTTATTTAATATTTATTAAAATAAATGTCTTTAGAAATAATTCACATTATAACTAATTTTTTTTGTGTCTGAGTTCAATTAAATATTTGAACATTGAAGCAAAAACGTGTATACTTAAAATTGTTTTCAATGGACAATCCCGACAAAATTAATTCGTTCTTTCGACCTTACTCAGTACAGTTAAACATTAATTTTGTCAAACTTTTGAGAGAACTTGATAAAACTTTACTTGAACCGAGACAAAATGGCCCAAGATTGTTTCAGATTGTACTCGTTAAAATTAATACACGTTCAACAGTTCGCAATAGAGATTTGTAAATAACCAAAATTATAAATAACCTATAAATCCTATTTAATTTGTTTGTGCTATTTCATTGTAACTATGTCTGAGTAGCATATATCTTGAAGCATGGTGCGGCGTTGAGTTCCGCTATGAGTATTTTGAGTTAAGGCAGATGGGGAAAGGAAGTCTATTGACTACCTCAAGAGGGAGCAGGATTTTGTTTTTCAATTTAACACCTTACCTAGAAGTTGAAAATTAAAATTGTTTTTTCCTCTTTTTATCCGTGCACAGACAGTGCATATTGGATGACGGCTATTTTTTATTAGTTTAAGGTACTTGACGGAATTTTTAATAGAAACATTTAACATCAACGAACCATTATACGAGTATGTTACACGTTATGTGTATCGTGTGCAGAAAAATTGGTGACAATTACGATTTTTGTGTTTCTTTTTATATGCTACCAATTTTTAATAAATTTATTTTTTTATATATATGCTAACAAATGTATCTTGAGTATTAAAGTAGAAACTTGTTTCTTTTAAAATGGTCATCGATAATTTACAAAACTTTTTAAAATATTTCAATTTGTCACAGCCCTTAAGAGATTATCACACTAAGCCAGAAGTAACTGTTTGTGATCTTTGCTAGTTTTATTAATGTAAATTTATTAAGCAGAACAAGTAAACAAGATTGTCGGAAAGTTCCTTGAATATTTAGACCTTTTGTTTGGTTCTAGGAAAGTTGGCTAACTTCGTAGGACAAATCTGATGAACTGTGATTAATTATCACGAATCCACCATACCACGAATTACCACCATAAATAATTTAAAATACATTAATGTATTAAACAATTTAACTTTTTATATTAATTATGTAAGCAATGAAACGAATAGTAGAAATCTTATAAAATTTTAAATACAGAAAAATCATATTAAAAAAATAATCCTAGATCAGCTTCACGCTGTATCCGGGACACAGCAGGGTAGGCAGAGGGTACCAAGTATTATGACACTCCGTTCCCCACTTTCTGCCGAATTGCAGTGGAGGCATTGCGTACTGAGTGGCAGAACACAACGCCGCGCTTTGCCTCGACACCAGAGCGAAGAAATGGAAATATAAATTAAAGTAAATATTTCATCTTCTCAGTGAGGATCGAACCCATAAAATCCTAGAATTTGCAACGTAAAATGTATTTATAATAAAAATGGAATCTACTAATATGAAGAAACAAAAGTTGTTTAAGTGAAACGAGATAAATCCTTTACAATATAAGCGTGAATGTATGAGATAAGCCGAATATCTTTGAATCGGACGTGTTTCTACAGCATTGATTTATTTATTGTACTACAATGAATAGGCTCTCGATCTACAGAATATGTGGATATTGCAGAATATTGAAATTGACATTCTTTTTCGACACAGATTCGAACGCAATAAATAGCCTTTGTGCGTCCCAAAATAAGTTAAATCTTATCGGTTTTGTTTCTCTTTTTCTTCTGTGCTATTTACATTATGCAGAGATTTTTTCGTTAAATTGTGTCTATGTATGGTATGTTTTTAATTATGATTGTCAAGAAAAAAGTAAAGCTCATCTACTGAGACCTAGAGAGACTCTTTTTTAAATATTGATTTTGATTATATTTTATAATTAGGAGTAAAGAAAAAATAGGCCATCGTGGCGCAGGGGCACAAACGTGCGATTTTGTTAACGTGACAATTATGGGTTCTATTCGTACTTGGGGAATGCAATATTTAACATTTTCGTTTTCTCGCTCAGGTAACGAGATAAGACGTGGCGTTGAGATTCATCACTAAACACAGGTTCCCTCTGCCTACTTTTCTATGTGCAGGATATAGCTTGAAGCAAAAAAAAAACTACTTTAAACATAAGTAGATATCCCAAGTAATCGTATAATACGGATTAAACATACATATTTAAGAATACAAGTCTTATCTTTGACCGATCACTTATACTTCAGCAAATAATAAATCAAGTAAGTATTCAAAGAAATTTAAAAACAGATGTTTTACAGAAGTTTTAGTAATAATATTTTATAATCTGCAAGTCAAAGCAAAGTGCAAGCGAAGTTGTTGAAGCTTGCAAACAATGCAGGTAGAATCACTTATCGCGGCCTTTGGATAACTTATCAAGCTGAAAAGGATTAAGAAAATGGTTAATAGCGTAGCAGTCAAAACATTACGTTTTCTTATCTTGTTATTTTTCTATAGTGTTTATTATAGTTTTAAAGTTTATTTCGCTTTAATGTTAGGATTGCTTTTGTTGATATGAGAGATTTTGATAATTGAGGCCGTCGAAATGGCACTAGCTTGGTATTGTAAACGAGTCAAGCTGTGGGTTCGACTTCATCGTGAGAAAATAAAATATTTAATATTTTCATTTCTTCGCTCTGATGTCGAGCCAAAGCGTGGTGTTGAGTTCCGCCAATCCTCCCCATCCCATCCTCCAAGTGGGGATCGAACCCATAACCAGTCTATTTTACAGACACACTTTGTGCCCCTGCGCCACGACTGGCCTCAAATAATTTATCTCTAGAACTATTAATAAAATCCTATAATATTTTATAACTAATTCTAGACAGAAATTAAACAATGGTATTATCAACTAAAGCTTATTGATTTAGAGGGAACGTAACTCTGAATAACTCGATCTAAAGCAGTTTTCAATAAGAGTTATCTATTGCAAAACTTTCACGTAAAATTAAATCTTTCCAGACGATATTAAATTTCTGTTGTCTTTGAAAATTTACGATGGCCTTTCGAGGAACTATTGACAATTTTACATGTTTTATGATTTATTAATTTTACTTTAATTATAAATTTATTAATAATGAATTTAAGATTTATTAGTAATTATAAATACTTGCACAGAATTTTAATAACTGAGTATTATTAAATTTTTGTCTTGATTGAATTTAACTTTGTAAATTGCGAGTGCCTGTTATAAGGCTGCGAGTGACTCCTTACTTTAATCTTCTTAATTTATCTTTTCTAAAAGTTAAAAGGCTTAGTGTTAAGATACTCTTCTTAAGTGTGTGTGTGTGTGTGTGTGTTGTTAAGTTTTTACTTCTTGTCCGATTTCTGAGCAATGTGTGGTGAGTGACAAAACTTTTTGACTGCAGGAAAATGAAAATATTTCATTATCCGAATAGAGATGGAATCCACAGTCGTTTATGTCGTTTAGACGTAGTCTTACTGTGGCGATAATAATTAATTATTTTTTTAGCTTCACGTTGTATCCCGCATACAGCAGGGTAGGCAGAGGGAATCGTTCCCTATTTTCCACCAAATTCTGGAGTCTGGCGTGTTGAGTGGCGGAACTCAACGCCGCGCTTTGCCTCGACACCAGGGGGAAAAAACTTAAAATATCTTATACATATATTATATGTAATTATTAATCACATAAATATAATTATTTGGCAAACCATAACATGTTCACTGATTTAAATTTATTACAAACTCACCAGTACGTTATATAGACACAGCACAAATTCAATTTCGTGTAATTTACCTTTCAGATATTGCTGATCATAGAAATTTATGTTTATGTGGCGTTTATTAGCTGATATCGCGTTAAGATATTAGAATTGATTGCGCCTCTGTTTTGCAATATCATTTAACATAGATGATTATGTACAGGCTAATGGGCGACGCATAATTTAGACTAGTTTAGTATTTTTCGAGGCAAGTCGTGGCGCCGAGGCACAGAGTGTGACTGTAAGAACGAATGGTTGTGGGTTCGATCCCCACTTGAGGGAATGATGTATTTATTTACATTTGTAATTTCATTCGCGGCAAAACGCGGCGTTGAGTTCCGCCACACAACACGCAATACCTTCAGAACTAGGCAGAAAGTGGCGAACGGAGTGTCTTAACACTAGATCCCCTCTGCCTACTCTGGTGTGTGCGGGAAACAGCGTGACGTTGAAGAAGAATATTTTTTTTATAAAATATATATAATATTATAAAAGTTTTTTTTTCAACTTCACGCTGAATCCTGCATGGAGGAGTGTAAGCAGGGAAAGCCTGGTGTTAAGACATTCCGCTCACCATTTTCAGCCGAATTCTGGAAGTATTGCGTGTTGAGTGGCGGAACTCAAGCTCAAGCATACAAGACGCGTTTTTTGGCTCGGCACCAGAGCGAAGAAATATAAATATTAATTATTTAATTTCCTCGAGTGGGAATCGAACCCACAAACAATCGCGTACAGCCACACACTTGTGGCCCTGCGCTGACTTTTATGACTTATATCAAGCACAATCAATTGGCAAATCGTGTGCCTTCAAAGTGATCAGTGCATTTATGGTTTATGTTCCTAGCACATAATCCTGAACTATAATTATAACAAGCATCTGTGGTAGCGCTGTGTCGGACGTGTCGGCTATACGTTTAATGCTTTGATTTTGCTGTCTGATGTTTGTAATGTAAACGAAATATATATTCATATATTACAATTTTTACTAAAAATTGTCAAGATAATTATTTATATTATATGTATGTGTTTATTTTTTGTAATTTAATTTATAAGGTTCTGTTTATAGTTCAAAAAATAGTTCTCTTTTTTTCAACTTCACGCTGTATCCCGCAGCAGCGTAGGCAGAGGGAATCCAGTGTTAAGACACTCCGTTTTCTAATGTCCGCCAAATTTTCTATGCCATTGCTTGTTGAGTGGCGAAACTGAACGCAGCGCTTTTGCCTTGGTAAATAACTCTCTAACAATATTATAAATATAATATTGTTAGAGAGTTATTTACCAAGGCAAAAGATTTTTCCCATTACCGATTTTAAAAGAACCTTTTAACAGATTATATTACCAACACCTTTAATATTGGAACCTTCAACCTATTGGAATGTGAAACTGTTCAGAAACTATATTTTTTATATAGAAAAAATTAAACCTGCAAGATTCTTATTTAGAAAACGTATAATTTCTTTTTTTATTTATCTTTAAATTAGTTGTAACAAGCGTATAAAAAATTCGATGTACCTTGATGAGAACGTACGGTTTAGGGATCAGAGCGCCTGGTAGGTTTCCAGCAGGCGCGTGTTCGATTCTCACTACGTTAAAATTTTTATACGTTTTCTAATTATTTTCCTTTTTTTCTAATATTTTTAAAATGTTATTCTGCAAATAACATTTTAAAAATATTAGAAAAAAAACCTGCAAGATATTTAAATAATACTCTAAAATCACGTACATGCAGTTGTTGTCTTAATAAATAAATGTTCCAGGATAGTGTAACCGGTAGGCTGCAGTTGGCTAGCGGCCAAACGTAATGGCCCGATTCGCCCGCTTGACTAGGATTATTTATTTCAACTAGATATCATTTTACGCTTCTTAAATACAAATAAGATTTTACAAATTATGATGATTTATTTAGTTATAAATTATTTTGAAACTTTTGTACTTTATATAAATAATAAATAAACTCTAATTTACTTCGATCACATCGACTTAGAAGTCATCTACTTATATAGTGTATATCGTGTATGCGAATACGTTCACATTTTTGCATGTTATTTTCAAACACTTTTCAAATTTCACAAATTTAAATTGTTTTTTCAAATTCTGGATAATGGCAATTTTCTGATGCAAAGTAATATAATATTATTTTCGTACGTTGCTTAGCTTAAAATTTTACACTGTAATTTCAACATAATAAAAGGAAATTCAGAAGTTCTAAAAATACAGTCGAATTGATACCCTCTTTTTTACACAAGTCGGTTAAAAAAGAAGAAATAAGAATAAAAGTTTTTTTTTGTGACAGTATATCGGTGATTAGATCTCAACTAAAAAAAATCTCCTACATACTGTACCCTGCACACAGCAGGGTGGCAGAGGGAACCTAGTGTTAAGATGCTCCGTTTCTCACTTTTCGCTGAATCCTGGAGGCGCGCTTCTGTCAAGACATCGACACCAGAGCGAAGAAGTGAAAGTATAAATTTTAATAAATCTTTCATTTCCTCGAGTGGGGAACGAACCTACAACCATACGATTTTACAGTCACACTTTGTGCCCCTGCACCACGACTGGCCTCCAAACTCTCTAAGATGATTTGAATTTAACTAACCAACTGACTAAGAACTTTTATTGAGATAATTGGCTCTACAATATTTCTTAGAAATACTATTTTGAAGAAACATCTTACCAATAACCAACCAGAGCACACATTTTTCATTTTAACTTCGTTCACTATATATATTTGAATAATATTTATTGGATTATTTGCATACATGTATTTGCCGCAAATAATTTTATGACACTTTTGGCACAAAAATCATTTACAAAATTTCAATTTTATTCCAGAATCTAAATATTAATAAAAAAAAAACAGTAAATATTTATTAGTTATCTTTAACTAGAATCCAGTAAGCACTCTAAACATCGTATTCATAACTATTTTACTCGAAACATAATAACTTCCAAATACGTAATATCATCTATATTTCTATTGAAATGGCTTGGATAATACAGTTGGAGTTACAATCATTGATTGACATTCACGTACAAGTACACAATTTGCATTAATTATTCTGTAAAATGATTTTTGGATTGAAAACAATATATGTTCATTAATAGCTGTTTTGGTACCATTCTAAATTAGTTCGAGAACACCATTCGTTTCATCAATTTTACAGTTTGACGCATTCATTAAACTTGAGTTACGTAACGTCAGGGTGATTTAGTAGTTTAAATGTTTTATACATTATAATATTATTATTATAATTTAATACGTCACGTCATATTATTTTGTCATTTCGTGTAAATATATACTAAATAAATAAATAAATCAATTGTAAATCAGTTACGCTGTATCCCGCAAACAGCAGGGTAGGTAGAGGGAATCTAATGTTAAGAGACTCCGTTCCCCACTTAACATGTTGAGTGGCGGAACTCAACGCTGCGCTTTGCCTCGACACCAGAGCTAAGAAATGGAAATATAAATTTAAATATCGATCGAACATATTGTTTGTTTGTCAATATCGAAAATTGGAATAACGAAAATTGTTTGTTTTTCAATATACAGAATAGAAAATTATGCGACGATTTTTATATGATGAATTTTCAAAGTAAAGAATAGCAAAGTCGTAAAAAATATCGATCATCTCAATAATATTTGACTACGTAGGTAACTACGTAACTGTTTATTTAGTTTATTAGCATAGAATACCTGAACTTAGTTTTTATTTTTAATAACGTTTAAAAATTGTTTACTTGGATGTTTCATTTACCTTATTTTGTTAGCTTTAAAATATCAGATTGTTAGTATTTTGGGAAAAGAAAATTCTTATTACTAAATTCCAATTAACTCTAGTACAAATTTTATCATATAATTTATAAAATTCATACAAAAACATTTTTTTATAATAGTTTTAGAAGCGGAAAATCTAATCAAAATTGAATATGAACGTGGAATGTTCATATTTATCGAAACAAAGAGCGGTTTGCGGGGTACCCAAAATTAAGACATATGTAAATATAAAAAAAATAGACTAAGCTTTTTCAATATTATTTGTTAGATATTATGACGATAATGAAACGGAATTCAACTTAAAGCATAATAAGCACATAAATAAATAAAATAAAAATAAATCAGCTTCACGCTGTATCCCGCACACTGCAGGGTAGGCA
>DWAO01006502.1:0-10874 GCA_018230605.1 Heliconius congener
TTATTTGCGTCTGGACAGTTCTGAAATTAAAGCAAATGTTTTTATTTTTACATATTAAAAATCCTAACAAAAATAAACGTTACGATAATTCACTTTAGACACTTTCATTTAAGTATATACTATAAGCAGCTTCAGGCTGTATCAATAGCGGAGTAGTATTTAAGCATATATTTCAAAACAATTACGCAGTCTCACAAATTACTGTAAACGACAATTGTGAGTTCAATTCCCTCTCGGGGGGATGTATTATTTAATATTTTTATTTCCGTTCTGTAAAATCTAAAAAATAAACGAATTAATACCTCAGTAAGAATATCATAAGTACACGCCAAGATCCTGTTAATTTCGCATTCTTCTTCATATCCTAATAGAGGTTTGTTCAAACACTGAGTCACAACTTTGGCTTTAGCACTCGTCCATTGTGTATGTCTGTGTGTCATCGTGTCTAATAATCTCGAGAAGGCATCTTTATCGATTACACCGTCGTTTGTTATATTTAATTTGCTAAATATACAAATTTGTTTGTCACACTGAAAATAACGTAATGGTATTTATAATTATTATACATAAATATATAATAAGTATAAACACCGATAAATACACATATCTATAGTCGATATCACTACGGAACTTACCTAGAAAGGAACACCTTTTATAAAGGTAGAGTCATATTTTAAAAAATCTGAACGAAACTTGAGAAGAACTTTAACAAAAGTAGTCTGGGCAAGAACTTTAACAAAAATTAAGACCGACTTAAATATTATTTTAGCTTCACGCTATATCCATTCCGGTTCCCACACATAGCAAAAGGAAGAAGGAACCTAGTATTAAAACAATCCCCTCTCATCGGCGGAGTTTCGAGAGGTTACGTGTTGAGTGCAAGAACACGACGTTGTGCATTGATTTTGACACAATTAGAAAAATATAACTTTACTTATTTACAAATTAAGTTCATCATATTTATAAAAACATTTGTTAAGTAAATCATAGTAAGAAGTCTTTCAAATGTTAAAAAATTAACATATACTTTGTTTCTATCAAAAATTACATTTTAAATCAGCGCCATCTATCTGTCGTTTCAAAAACATCTTTCTCTACAAGTAGTTTTCTTGACTCTTCACAATTGAATATATTAAAACAACTAAATGCACTTATCTGCATAGTCGATATGAATAAGGAATTTACATAAAAAACGAACACCGTAAATTATAAATTTAAATAATTAAACCATAAATTATAAAATTATAAATGTAGTCATATTTTAAAAAATCTGAACGACATAAGGGTAAAAATTTTAACAAAAATTAAAACATAGAGGCCATTGTGCGGAACGAAATCTGATCTGAACACAAGATTTCCTATATATATTCAGCTATAAAAGGGACTTAGTCGTGACGATTTTTATGATGAATTTAAACCAGAACAAGTATTTTAATTTAAGTATCATCATCCCGTATGGTCTAGTGGCTAGGATACCTGGCTTTCACCCAGGAGGCTCGGGTTCGATTCCCGGTACGGGAAATAGTTTTTATATATCCTATTTTTTTTTTATTACAATTTTAAGTATATACTACTAGTAAAATTTTAGGTATATAGTACTAGTTATTATACATATATATTACATATTAATATGTACGTCTTTTTTTTTTTATTTAATTTCAAGTATTTGTCTTATAAGCAAATACAGCTATAAGCAATATTATTTTTGTTCTGTGACTCACGATATAATAAAAAACAAACAAGACTTGACTGAAAAATTTAAATGTTAACGTAAGTAAAATATATTTTTTCTAAATTTACCGGTAGTGGGTCAATTTTGACATCTTTATTTCTCAAAGAGGTCGCTTCTGTAGTAGTTGTTGATACATCACTTTCATTAAATATAGATAATCTATTTATATCGTCCCATTTCAATTTAAAACCACAATCTGTGCGCCATTTTGGTTGAATGAATTCATCTACTATACAACAATCTAGTGGATCCAAGTCCTAGAAAATAAGAATTAATTCCATATTTTATTTTAATGTTGACGGAGACTGTGTCTTTCAATTATTATAAAAAAATAAAAAAACAGGTATGTATAAAAACTAAAAAGAAAATAACAAGCCCGATATTAAATTGTATTAACACGACAACTTATTGTTTACACTGTAGTGTTTAAAATTTAATATTATCTATTTTAATATAATTTATTTATTTATTTTTAATAATTTATTTATCTTAAATTAAGAATTAGAAGATGCCATCATATACATGTGTATATTGTACATAGAGTAGGGGAGCCAAAGACAATTAGGCAGGCAAGTCGTAAGAGAAGCAAATGTCGAACAAATAATAAAAGATAGAATATTTTAGAGACTCATACTGATCTAGAATCTCTTATCATAAACGCGCAGAAGTATATATGGCGTGTTTTTAACTTAAATTCTTTGGACATTTTTTAGCACACCACTTATGCGTTACATTAAAAGTAATAAAAACAAATTATATTATAATTGATTTTTATATGTATTTCTCAGTTCCTTTATAAACTAAATCGTAAGTAAAAAAAATTAAAAAATCGCTTTCAGTGATAAAGCCGCCATTGCACATTGATAGTTTATCTTGTATTACTACAATGAACGGTATATTTTTCTTATTTGGGCAATAAAGTATTATATGATTACATTGTAAATAACGATTGCTTACTTAAGACACTACGCACTCAAAAAAAGGCGAGAGAGATAGGTAGCCGCAATTGCTTTATTTTCTTTTTAATGGACTGGCTCCCGTACTCTATGTTTAATAATTAATGTTATCGAAAATTAAGTAGGCTCGTAATATATATATAGAAACTTACCAAATATTTCTTCTCATAAAAACTACGTTATCTTTCTCATTCTAATCACTGATACTGAGTTGATACTGAAAGGATCACTAGCGTTCACTCTACGGAGTTAAGCCGCATTTTTATTAAATTAAAAGTTCTTCATTTTGAAATATTTAATACTTACTTGCATATTTTGATCTCCCTTTTCATCGTTTTCTTCAATATTATTTATTTTATTGATATCCTGTAAATTAAATTAATTATATATTAAAAGAAGTTTATTAAATTCACGACAACCACGTTAATTGTAAGCAGCGTCAATAAAAGTTCCACGAAAGTAAACTAAAATTATTATAAATATTAAATTGTTAAATAGGTAATAAATTGATAAAAAACATTTATTCTATTTCAATATTTGAAAAAAAACAAAATGAAAATTTATTCAAGAAAATAAAAGGCCTCAATTATTTAAAAAAATAACAAAAAAAAATATTATTTACCTGTACAGTAGCCTCTACATCAGTATCGTATTCCAAATACTTTTTAAGAGGAATATATTTATGATAGTGAGTTATCTCTTCGAAATCGCACTCGTTTAACACCGTATTGTTGAATAGCTTTGGTACATCACAGCATTTGTTATTTAAATACTGAAATTACAAAATAAAATATAAGTAATTACAAACAATGAAAAGTTTAAGTGACCCTTTCAATATTTAAATCAGGCCAGTCGTGGCGCGGGGGCACAAGTGTGTGACAGTGAGTGACGGTTGTGGGTTCAATTCCTACTCCAGGAAATGAAATGAAATATTTAATATTTTCATTTGTTTACTCTGGTGTCGAGGCAAAGCGCGGCGTTGAGTTCTGCCATTCAACTCGCTATGCCTTCGGAATTTATCGTAAAATGGGGAGCGGAGTGTCTTAACACTAGACTCTCTCCGCGTACCCTGCTACATGCGGGATACAGCGTGAAACTGAAAAAAACTTTCACTTATTTCTTTAATTTCCATAATGTGTTTAATATCATGACAGGCAGAATAAACCTAGTGTTATGACTTAAGACACTCTATTTCCCACTTTCCTTCCAATTTTTGAGACATTGTTGAGTGATAGAGTTCAATGCCGCGCTTTAGGAAAATAATTCACTCTTTATAGTAGGCATCAAACCCACAACCGACTGGCGTACAGCCACGACAGTCTCGGCTTTCTTTCAATAGTTTTTGAAATATGAGGATAATGGAAAATGGTTCTCTATTATTATGATTTACTCTACTTTTTTATTTTTTTTACAAAACATGTAATAGGTATGTATGTAGGTAAAAACTTACGCTTCTCATAAACCATTCAGGTCGCTGTTCTATTGCCACGTAGTCTTCGTAATTGTCATACCGACTGAAAAAGCAGAATAACTTCATTATTTACAAATAACTTTCACAATAATTTTTAATTATTATTTTTTTCTATTAAAATTTTTTTCTTATAAAACCATATATTTTTTCTAGGGAATCCAATGAGAGGTTATTTTTTCGCTTTCCGCCTATTCAGAGACACGCTATATGCACGCAGAGGGAACATGAGAACCTAGAGTAAAGACACTTCATTCCCAATGAGGAACTTTTTTTTCTTTCTTCACTAACAGACGAATTCTGATGAGGGGGTCCCGAGTGGGCCGAGTCCACTCCAGAATAATTTGGTGCCCAACCCAAAAATTTTACTTACAACAAAAAATTCTCCAAAAATTTAAAAAGACAACATTTACACGAACATATCTGTGTAAAGCTGAAATGGCCCCCATTGAGTTCCGCCATTCAACACGCAATGTCTCCAAAATTCGGAGGAAAATGGGGAAATGGAGTGCTTAACACTAGGTTTCCTCTGCCTACCCTGCTGTGTGCAAGAAACAGCGTGAGGCAGATGCTTTTATTGTTGATTTTATTAAGACACTCACTGTTACCTTCACACCATTCATCTTCGGAATGTTGTATAACATGCAAGTGGAGAAATATATGAATTCTTCTGGTGAGTAGGCACGAAGCCCACAACCGTTGCGTGCCGGTCGGCATCAATGTTTGTAATAATAATAAATTTATCATATCATTTACCTCTGACTAAACATATATGTAGAATTCGGTGAAGCTCGAGATAATGGTGGCGAACAAAAATCACTATTCGTTGAATATTTTTCCGGGCAATTCTGAAAATAAAAAAATAATTAATTATTAATCTTTTTTCTTTCTTTTTTATTTGTTTTTTTTTTGTCGTTAGTAACATTGTTACGACATTCTTCTGTAGGATGAATTGTAAAAAAAATGTTTTACAATTCATCCATTTAAACAAAAATTTATTGGAGGCCCCTCGCAATGCAGGGGCGTAACGCCGCGCTTTTCCTTAATACCAGAGCGACGAAATGAAAATATTAAATATTTCATTTCCTCGAGCGGGAATCTAACCCATAACCTACAGCTACAGCCCTACGCTTACAGTCTCATTGCTGCTCATACAGCTTTTGCCACCACGGCACTACTGGCCACAAAAACCCATATATGAGCCACATAAATTTAAAACTCAATTTACCTTATTCAACTCAGTCACAAGACAATGTAACACTCCTTGTCCCGGACAAGTATTTGTATATCCTTTATGTTTATTTTCCTTACATTTCGCCGCTGCTCTGTTAGCTACAGTTTTCCAATCATCAGGCATATTGGATAATAAGTTAGTGAGGTCGGTAGAACTTGGATCATTTAGTGGGTTCAATTTTCCGTTTATACAGCTCCATTTGTGACACTATTAAAGTTGATAAAAGTAAACTATTATTATTTATTTTCGTATTTATTATAAATTTTTAATATGTTTCATGTACAGAATTGACTTTTCTATCGTTTTATTATATAACTATAGATAATAGATATTACTTTTGGCTTGTGGGAATTACTAAGTTACATCGAAATATTAGGTACTATCATTGAAATATTATTTTGTTAAATTGTATATTTATCGAGAAGGATAATATTGTTTGAAACAGACTTGTAGTTCCTGATTGGCTCGTTCAATCAACCAAACTGTGTTTTATAGATTAATATTTTGATATTTATATGAAAAAAATATGATGCTATCTATAATATTGTAGGTTAAAATAGAATAGAGTAGGTTAGATAGAAATAGATAGATATAAATCAGTTGAGACTTGGGATGTGTCTGACAGTACAAACAATGTTTACACCGCTTAATGCTCGAAATTCAATTTTGTAACATTTTGAATTAACAAAAATGAATATAATCAAAATCTATTATACTTACTAATTGTTTTTTTCGTGAAATTGAGTCACCGTGAGCGACACACGCTGCAACCTTGAGAAAATAATGTTATATATTAATTAGTACAAAGTAAGGTAAAAGTCAAAAGGTATGTATAATAAAAATAGGTTTTTAAGATAGAATTAAATATATATCAAATACAAAAACTTTATTTATTTAAATTAACTTTTGCAAGCACTTCTGGGAACCACTCTACCACCGACTCAGACATCAGTTCTGCTGCGATGAGCCGACAACAAACTCAACAATTCCCTATATTAAAATGACATAGCTTTCTTGACGTTCAAATTGATTTCATATATAAAGTGAAAAAAGTAGTGTCATAACACTGTCTACAAAAATACAGCCTTACATAATCTAATAAATATAAAAATATATTGTCTACCATCAATTAGAATACAAACAAAGAGTTGTGTAACTTCATTATAATAGCTTCAGTTAATGATATATTTGCTATCATTACTAATAATTACACTTAGCTTCGTAATATAATGATAATCATTTTAAATAAAATGTATAAGAAAAAATATTAATAACAAAATTTTTGGTCTATTCAGCCTTATGGTGATTTACCAAAAAATACATATTATCATATGGAAAAATTACTTTTTGTCTCACTGACCTAAGATCTATATCTTACGCCTTACGGTCAGTAGATCTTAAAACTAAATGGATTAGAAGTCAAAAACCTGTAACTGTGACTTTTAAAATATGTATAACAGTATAAATTTAAGAATAAACTGATATTTTATACAAAGAAGCATAGTCGCTTAAAAAAAGTGAAATATTTTATATTTTCATGTTCTTGGTCTGGTAAAAAGACAAAGTGTGGCGTTAAGTTACCAGTTAATACACAATGTCACGAAAATTCTACGGGAAATGGGGAACGGAGTGTCTTATATTCCTAGCACGAACAAGAAACCAAAACAAAATAAGTATTTCTTTTTCCAAATTTGAGTTGAAAATATTACCTAATCTTCCTGTATTATCTTTAAACGTTACATTTGTAATGATGACCTATGGAGTTTACGATAAGAATGTATCTAGCAAAATAAACAAAGACAAATATTAAAATAATTTACAGTTCCTTTATCGTAATCTTAGGGAAAGGGCATGAGACCAGTCGTGGCGCATCGGCACTAGCGTGCGACAGGAAACGTGATGGTTTTGGATTTGATTCCCACTCGAGGGAATGCAATATTTGCAATGTAATATTTCCATTTCCTTGTTCTGTTAAAGGAACAAAACGCGGCGTCAAGTTGCGCCAATTCGTTGTCGATAATTCGGCGGATAGTAGGGAACGGAAGGGCCTTAATTTGAACGGAGTGCCTTAACATATTTTTATACCTATTAATTTATATAAAATACAGAAACATATAAAACAATCTATAATAAATAAATAAAAATAAACGAACCAGTGGTAAAACAAGAGAGCACAATAACCGCATACTGGATCTCGCTAAATGAATGCACAATAACGACTGATAAAATATTGATCTCTACATACAACTCGGGTCAGAATCAGATGATAACCTATGTGTGTATGTAATAGACAATTAAAATAAGTATTATTATACACATTTTAAATAATAACAACACATTTCTCTGTAAATTTGAAAAATATAAAATTTTAAGATTTTGGTATTTCTTCTTTTTTTTGCTTTTATTAAAGTATTTCGATTTATGATACTTGATAGAAAATGACTTGTGCGAGTTCCCATCTTTGCAAATATTTATATTTATATACTATAAAAAATAAACGTTTTGTAGGTGCTATCTTCATTATGTCACAGATTCAAACATATTATTATGTGGGAGTGTAATCGTATTCATTAAAGTTTCTATTTTTAACAAAAAAAAGTTGGATACTAACGACTTAGCATATCACATGCTGTCGTCGTCTAAACAAGACATACAAAAGGATGCATCTACTATACTGACGCCGAGGAAGACGCTATCGGCTGCTTCATTTGCCGGGCAAATGAAGGCTCCGTGACGGGTATAGTGAACCACAACATCAAAATGGTTATTTCCTACAGAGATATGGAAGCAATAAAAATATTACGTAAGCAATTAACAAAATAATCAACGTGATCAACAACCAAAAAAATCCAATACTGACAAAAAGAGAATGCAGACCATTCGAAATATACTTAAATGTTCTCTTCACATTTTAAAAAGAAACCAACAACGTTTAATAGTCAATTAACAACAAAAAAAGCACGGACGACGGCCGCCTAATAAGTTAACAACTCACAATAAAAAAAAATGTATTCGTAAACAAAATCTTGAGGATTAAATCCTTGAGCCAAAAATATAACCAATTAGAGTTGAAAATAATTTATGAGATTATCGGTGTCATCGTCATTAGCGATCTCATAGTTGAATGTGATAGTTGATTATTTTTAAGTGTTTGTAAGTGCAATAAAGATATTAATAATGTTTATCGATAGTATATTATCCAGTTTTGATTAGGTTGTAATTTGACAATAATTCGTTAAATTTCAAAGCAATCGTCAAATTGTAAGTCTTAGTGTGGGAAATAAAATCACAAGCAGGCTTAAGAAAGTCTTTGATTCAAAATAGTATAAAACCAGTATCGTCTTTGCTTTCGACGACATCGCAGTTTTCGGTATAAAACTCACACGAAAATATTACCTAATACATTAGTGAAAATGGATGGAGGAGGTCTCCATCCATTTTCACTAATGTATTTGAATGATATTCTGATTCAATAACTGTTATCCTAAATTGTTTTCAACCCCACTTTCGGTTCGTGTATGTTATGAAGTATCCACCATCCCACCAAAGTCATGGCTGGTGAAGATGATTGATGAAATAGCATTTTATAGTTAATCGAAAACATAATAGATATTGTAGTAGTAGTATATTCGTATTATTAGTTTAGTATAAACTTAACTTTCTATATCGTTTTGTTAATTATTCCTACAAACATATAATAATATTTTCTTAACTGTTTCCTAGATGGCGTTGCAGTATGCCGTATTATTAAGTCCTAACATTATACTAGATGGCAGTCCAGATGGATGGCCAGTCTCGGGTGGGTCTCTTTCTAAATAAGATCCTGGCTCTGGTATACTCTGGTATCACGAGGATACTTGAGCTTAAAAAGCGAAAAAATATAGTCTAAAAATAGTAATATAATCTAATATTTATAATAAGATCTGGTGACGGTAATTTTATTCTATAGTCAAACGATATCCATATGCATCCTTAATTTTTTCTACCCAAAAACATTGAAGGGGGCGTGAATGTTAATTGTTGAATAATAATTGTTAAAACTCAAGATATCCCAATTTCGGATACGACCTGCAACCATACGTGTTTATGGTCAATTCAAAGGGGATTCATGGAAAAAGCAGCTTCACATTTTTTTTAGCATTTTTAAAGTTTTATTCCACAATTAGGCAAGAAAATTCATAGTATTTTTCACACTATTTCCCGCCCGAATTCGACACATTGAGTGGCAGAACTCAACGTCTGGTTTTGTCCACCTGTTGGTCAGAACGGAAAAATGAAAACAATTCATGTCTCCACATCTACATATAATCACTGAAGTTTGTCGTATTGCCAATTTCATTTAATAAAGACATAATTTATAACAAAATTAATCAAAAAATAAAACACAAACTAATTCCTAACACAATTTATTGGTAAACAATAAATTAAATTGTTTTCAATACATTATAATAGAGCTAAGCGTGAACGGTGCTCAGTTATTTTATCATGTTTCACATTAACTAACTCAAGCAAGCCTTTAGTTTAGTTCTGCATACATCACAAATATATTTTTGTAAAAAATTGATGGAACCTTCGAGCACTGGTGGAAATAATCTGAAAAAAAACAATGTACATATATTTTTATATATATTCTTATTTTAAATAACAAAAGTTAACTGTTAAGACACTCCATTCCCCATTTTCTTTAATGAAGTGATTTGCCTCGACAACAGAACGAAAACAGAAATATTAAATATTTCCTATCATCGAATAGGAAAGGAACACACAACTTGCCACATTTACAGTCACACTTAGTGCCCACAAAGGCCTCCTATTCGCGAATTACTCTACGCACTTTAAGAAATCTTTATAAGTACTTTATTTTTTACTCAAAAGACTTAACTGCCTCAGTGATACAAAGTAAACGCAACAAATCATAGTTATAAGTATACAGACATTTTTCCTTTTAAAAAAATACAATCTATCACACAATAAGTAATAAAAATTTACTGTAATTTATATTTGTTCTATGTCAGGCTTTTCCCAGAGACAAAATCTGGCAATACTGTTTCATATGCATTTTTGAAATAATTCAATATGAGATGATGTATGTGAAGTCCTTTTGTTTAAACAATTTGCACTGAGATTGGTAATAACATATAAATACAAAAAAACAATCACCTAATTCATATAGCCAAAAAAATAATCACAGGAAAGCACCAAATCCGAATGCACGCTTGATACTGTCGAAGTAGTACCGTTTCCAATTGTCCCTGGTCTGATCCACTTCTGATGATGGGACGAGGTCCTGTTTTAGAGTCACTAGAGTGTGATCATCCTAGAAATTGACAAAAATTATTTTTTAGATTTTTATATTAAATCTGTATGTAAGTACATTATATATTACTTTATTGGACATGAAAAAATAAACAAAAGAGGAAAAGAACTGTTTTGTACGTGTGGTAGAGTCACGTCGCCAGCAATGGCAACACGCATGGGCAGACT
>DWAO01006503.1:0-10873 GCA_018230605.1 Heliconius congener
TAAGTAAATAATTCTGTGGTTTAAGCGGGCGAAGCCGCGAGCGGGTCGCTAGTTAATAATATATGTAGACTTACACATCGTTGCATAATTCCACTTACTCCCCTATGCCTCTGTTAGATTTATATACTGTTGATTCTTATTTTTACCTTTAGTTTTTTTGAGCTTCGGTCCGCTCCGGTCCTTTATATTTTAATTAATCAACTTATAACTATCTTTGAACTATTTTTAACAGTGTAATAAATAAAGTTTTTTTAAGCTGTATTTCTAAACTTCCCATAACAATACAATACTTTTTGGTGGTAATAATTATGTGATATTTTTTTTCATAATAATTCAGTGTTACTAACTCTTTATAAAAAAATCTAAAAGAATTTTAAGAGAAGTAATAAAAAATCGTAGAGGCGGAAGGCAAAATGACAAAGACCACTTTTACGCCCACTTTGCAAAGAAAGAACTTAAAGATCAACAACTAATTATAGTTTAAGCGTTGAACTTTTAAAACAAAACATAAAGAAAGTAACAAAATAAAAATAAACTGGACATCTAGTTAGAGCCACGGCACATGTTGTTAGTGATCATTAGAAGAAGTGGCTGGGATTTTTGAAGGATTATGTATCGTCAATAACATGTTTTTTTTTATTTTTCGCGTTCATTCGTTAGTGAAATTGCCCAATTTGGTATATCTTTTGTGTATTTCATGCTAAGTTTTGATGATTTAAAGAGGATACATTTGTGGTAGAGAAATATGGCCTTTTATAAACTATTCTCATGAGATATGGTACTCGTATATACTAACTTTAAACAAAAAACTAAATATATCAGCTTCACGCTGTTTTCCACAGATAATAGTCTTTGTACCCCATTAAGAGTCGTGTTGAGTTCCTTCGCATGGGAATCGAACTTGCGCCACGGTAGCCTCATTTCATTCTTGTTATTTTTTTCTACAATAAAGAGAAAAATCCAATAGCAGTGTCAAGAGACTTTGTTCTTCTGAATTTTAGAAATAAATAAAAATAATTGCACTGTGTCTTACAATAACAATAAGAGGAATAAGTGGAGATCGAACTCGTACCTTAGAAGCATCGTTTTTTAGTCAGCCGTTGAAGCACTGCACTACCAGGGCTCCTTTTTTGTAACTATATTGATATTATTTTCATCGTCATGCTATACGCGGCGAATACGCACGTATTCCGCATACAGCAGGCTAGACAGGGAACCTAGTGTTAAGACACTACATTCATCATCTTCCGCTTAATCCTGGAGGCATTGCGTGCTGAGTGGTGAAACTCAACGCTTTGCCTCGACGTCAGAGCAAAGAAATGAAAATATTTCAACCTATCGAAGAATTGAAGAGCTCGTGTGTGGCACGTGTTTTCAAGATTTATGTACGTTGTAAATCAAAAGCTACTCTTTATTTTACAAATAATTGAGTTAAAACGCATTTCATTATTGCAATCTATTGGTGCTGCATTTATAATTAAAAATCATATAAGGTCACAAAAATCTTTTAATCTGCTTAGATTTTTTTTCTATTACAACAGTATGCTAATACTACATTATATGTTAAATTTGTACTACATTATATTTTAACTTATTCTGCAATATCATAAGATTGTCGTACTTTAATTAAGATTTACTTATCGGAGAATGTACGATAAAAATCTGTGGAAGCAATTTCATTTTGGGCAAATTGTTGCCTTCAGTAATGTGATATAATATTCTTGCTGAGTTATCAACGACTCATCGACTTGGATGTCATAATTAAAATGAGAAGTACTAGCTAGAGAGAACTAATTATATAGTAATTGATATAGTATTATTTTTTATATAATTTAATTGTAATTGTGAGAGCCACGCGAATCTAAATTAGAATTCTTATTAAGACATAAGTATCATAAAGCAATATTGATACTGATAAGTTTAAATATACATTTTTACCAAACCATCTTTGAAGGTTGTACTCAAAACACATAATCCCGGTATTGGCTGGATACTCCATAAAGGATGCCAAAAGTAAAATATTCTTTTACTTCATTTTCAATTCTACATTTTGTAGTGTACAAGAGATATTTTTTTCATATAATCCCAGTATTCACAGAGCTGGTTTGTATGGTTGTATTTGCTGGTGCTTTAGCAAATAGAAGCTGCAGTGAGTCCCAGGTACATTGTAAGCATTTTTAGACAAATTGATGGCTGTAGCGTTACAATAAAAGTTTTGTGAAGATTTTTTAGTTTCATTTTATTTGGAGTAGAGTTGAAAGATTACATCTTTTGAATATTAACGAATGCATACCATAGTATCTCTAAAAGGAATGAGCACACTGAATTACTTAAATTTACTCTGTTGGATAAATATAAGAGGTAATATTTGAAGATATAATATGAACCAGAGCGTCTTGATTTTGTTAATTTAATTTAACCTGACAAATTCCGGCGGCACCAAATTATTTCATTATCTTTTTCCTTATCATGGTAGGAAAAATAGCATGGTAGTAAGTAGTAGTACAATATTCTATGGATATCTCATAGTATTTTTATTTTTATCGTAAAGTCAATGCGTAGTGACAAACAGAACACGTATACTAGACAGGTAAAAGAAGTAACCAAAGAAACACAGACATATAAAGAAAAAAATATAACACAGGAAGTAAGTACTGATTCTAGTTAGAGAGTAACGCTCAAAGTTACATCATTTATATTAACGTTATATTTTTTCCCAGACTTTTATCTATATCTTCCTACAGATAATGTAACCCCAAAATATTTTTAAAAAATCACATTAAAAATGATGAAGGCGGTATATCATCGTTTAGTATGTAGATACTAAATAAAACGCGATTCTTAAAAGAGTTGCTTTAAGATAAAATGCCGTGGGAGTAATTACGCCGCCTCGAGACTCCAACTCAAATAAATATTCATTTCCCAATTTTATTATTTATTGTTATACCATATTTAAAAAGAACTTTTAATAAATATATAATAAATTATAGGAGTATAAAAAATACCTTCATATTTTAAATTTAAGTTATTTTTAAATGATTCCCAATTATCTCAGTTAAGCCAAACTTTGGTAATATGTACGAATATATTAACTTCGAATATATTTCCTAAAAACGTAAGCTGTGAATTTGAATGGTGAAATAATCACGATATAAAAGCGGCCATCTCATTATTTCGCTTCTAAAGAATTTTATAATATTTTTACACAAACTACAGGCAACTAACTCTATTTTGGTAAAAAACTGTTGTTTTGGTGTCGGAATATTTCTCAGATCTGTACCCAAAAGAATTTCAATATACGCCGTAAAAGGATTTGGAGGTCGTAATGCTGCAAGGGCACACACGTGCGACTGTAAGCACGGCAGGTTATGGGAAAATATTTAATATTTTCATTTTCTCGCTTTGGTAACGAGCCTTCACTTTAATGTGGAGACAGTGTAAAGCAAAAAAAAACTACACAACCACAGCCTGTTGCTTAAGTCCCTAGTCCTAGATATATTATAAGGTAATAGATATATTACAAGGTAATATGCACTACAGCAATACATCATATCATTTTACAGGCTGTTCAACGATAATTCAGCCAAAATGATATCATTTTCTTCACATTTACCTCCAAAGCTCAATTTCATCTATTTAAACGAGGTCGTTAATGTATTATTACGAAAAGTAGCTGAACGTTCTTTGAAATTAAAAAGATAGAGACAGATATTATTTTAACGTATACACATGTAGTATAATGAATGAAATTGAGTCGTCTTAATGCACTGTATTCTGAGAGACGTGAAATAAATGTACATATTAAATTTACTTGTTGGTATAATAAATCATTCAGTATAACATGAGCTTAGGCGTAGTCAAAAAGCTTCTACATAAATTTAAATGGCAAAAGCATTATTTATTGCGTGAATATAAAACGTAACTATATTTTTATTTTATCTGCTCACGTATCCTTTTTTTAAGAAAATATTAGTTACGTTTTATAGTTACGTTTTATACAAATAAACATAAGTTTATGTTTTTACCAGTTCGATTAACCTTATAGTAGAATGATTTCTTGTTTTATTATCAATTTTAGTCTTAAATTTTATATAAATATATTAAATATATTTTACTATTGCTGAATTTATCTTTAAAAGAATTAGGTTTTATGAAAAATTATAAATATTAATTAATTTTTTTTAAGTAATAAGTAAAACTAGTTTTAGTGTATTATCTGCCATTATAAACAGGCGCTTCATTGCTGTGGACTTTGTTATCCGTTCATATCAAACTTAGTACACATACTCTTTATGTGTACACCCGAGAGAGAAAACAATAAACATAAGAATGTAAAAGTATAAGACCCCCAATTTTATCGCCACCAGTAATGAGGTCGTTCCTCAGTAGAGCAAATAATGGAAATAAGGCAAGCTATAGTTAGGCAAAGGCAAGCTATATATATATATATATAATTTATGTATCAAGTTGACTTAAAAATACAATACACTAAGCGATTTTACTAAAAGGATCACTAACTATAGAACACTTGTTCTGAATTAAATATAAACTCGGCTTTTTTAAAAAAAGAACTGGTCAAGTGTGAGTCGGTTATGTCCACCAAGACTTCCATACCAAACGTTTTCACTTTGTGCTAAATTTCATACTTGTAGGTCCACGGAGAATACTCTATATAGGTTTTAATTACGCGGAGAAATTCTCGCAACATTTGTATTTGACAATAGACTTGAATATTTCATATTAATTTCAGTTTGATACCTCCTCGCGATTTCAAAATAAAAGGCTTTGATAAGCGAACAACAAAGTGATCCTATAAGGATTCCGTTTTAACCTTTTGAGATACAAAACCCTAAAAACATGAATTTTAATGAATAGTTCTGAAATAGAATTCTATAATATACTATATTGGAAAATAAGTAATATAATTTTTTTTTGTATAAAATCAAATGTCACATGATATTTTCCGAACTGAACTATGACACAATTAAAAGGTTTCAAAGTCAACCCTTAGAAGATAGCAGTATCATTGATTTCGAAACAAAGCCTACCCTTTGGCTCTTTTCAATAGCGTCAGTTTTATTATCTCAACTGTCAAGAAAATTGAAATATCTATTTAAGGTATTTATTATTAATAACTTATTAAAAGTGTCTAAGTATTATGATACAAAAGTAATATACTTTGTACTATTTACAATAATTCATTATAATGTAATATTAGTTAATTGAAAAAAAAAACTCATAATAATAGGTACGTATAACTTAACATATAACTCAACTTAACATCGCGGCGTTGAGTTTTGCCAGTCAATACACAAACCCTCCAGAATTCGGCAGAAAGTGGGGAACGGAGTGTCGTAACACTTGGTTCTCTTTGCCTACTCTGCTGCGTGCGGGATACAGCGTGAAGCTGATTTTTTTTATAACAACATAATAATAGCCAATATCAATATCACCATTTCAGAGGCACAAGTGTGTGACTATAAACGCGACAGGTTGTGGGTTCGAGTTCCAATCGAGGAATAAAAAAAATATATTTTAATTTTTTCGCTTTGGGCGAGAGACAAAGCGCGACGTTGAGTTCCGCCACTAAACATGCAATGCCTCCACAATTCGGTGAAAAATTAGCGGACAAATTAGCTAGCGGAGTGTCTAAACACCAGGCTCCCTCTGCCTTCTCAGCTTCATACATGATACAGTTTGGAACTGGAAGAAAAGGGTATGTATAACTTAAGATAGTGACAGCAAAGATTACTAGCAGCACTTTCCTAACGTCGAGGGCTGAGATTGTAAACTGAAAGTTGACTACGTGAGCTGCATGCTGCCTCACCCACTGAACGCGGCAATCCCGGCCTGGTTATTGAAAGTCCTTTATTAAAATCTGAATAGCTCCAATGAATTGGAATACGTAAAGAGTAAATGTGAAGGCCATGTCAAATAGTAATGAACTTTGGTAATTACCTTTGTGCCAATTCCCTTGGTTTCGGATGCCAAATTTTATATCGTTTTTATATCTTTTGTACTTTTTATTTGTGAAATCATTTATTGTATTTATAAAAAAATTACAAAGATACTTTTATTATAATACTTTAGTCTTTTTATTGAAAAAAATAAAAAAAACAGCTTCACGCCGTTTTCTGCACACAGCAGGATAGGTAGGGAACCTAGTGTTAAGGCACTCCGTTCTCCATTTTTCCCTGAATTCTGGAGGAATCGCTTGCTGAGTGGCGACGCTGTGCCTAGACTCCAAAGCGAAGAAATTAAAATATACATTTAAATAAATATTTCATTTTCTCGAGTGAGGATTGAACCCACAACCACACTTGTGGGCACAAGTGCGCTACTGCGACTGCGCCATGACTGGCCTCATACTAAAGGCTTTTATTGCTTTAGTTATTTCTCAATGTATATGGCAAATGTAGAATAAATCAGCTATGAGCTACGGATGTAGTTTAATTTTATCTTCTTGTATCAATTCGAGACAATATACGAGTACTCGTACAAAGTGTGTCCAATAACACAGGATATCTGGTCCTGTTCTGGTGTTTATATTAGTACTGGTATATCTGTGTCTGAATGCCAGGATGAGGATATTAGTTTTCCTTAGAATTAAAACGTCAAGATTTTCTTGGAGCTTACTTACAATTTGTTGAAAGGTGACCTGATTTCTAAAGTCCACTGCAATGTAACGACAGTCTCAAACAATATTTCGAAAAGGATGCTTTGAATACATTTTTAAAAAGTACTGAAATGTATATAGTTAACAAAAAAACGTATTTTTAATCAAAAATACAAATATACTATATCAACAATAATAAAAATAAAAATATATTAGATAACATTAAAAATATGTAATTATTTGCTTATATCATATTAAATGGTGTATAAATTCTCCGTCTGTCTCTATTTAATATCTAATCAAGCAGTCTACATTCAGAAATGTCGCAAATCTATCAGTGAGCTCTTGGCAGGGTCGCATTGTTACCTCGAGGCGCTTTGGCGCTCCTCCAGACCCATCATTGAGCCATATAATCTCTCATTTAAATTTACTATACGTTATTATAACGATTAAAATTATCTTAGATATAATATTTATTCTTTTTTTCTTATGTTTCATACAAATTACAGTCCATAGTCTGAATCCCGAGTGGGAATCCAACCCATGCCCGTCGCGTTCACAGTTACACAGTTCTTCGCCACCACGGCACTATGAGTTACTGGGATGGCTAAAACAATTGACGTGGTGTCAAAAAGAAATGTTGAAGTTCAATGAATAACTTTAAAAAAATATAATCATCATAATAAATAATTTCTATAATTTTAAAGGTGTAACTTAAAAAAATTAAAAAAACTGGCCAAATTTCGATACAAAAAAAGTCAATATTCGAAACTTGATCTGATATAAATCAAATAACTATGCTTATCTACTATAAAATATGTTTCTATAATAATAAATAGAAAATAATCTGATAAAGATTGACTGTAACTCGGATGTCACGGGAGGGATCGAATGTAAGGAAATAAGTACTCGGCAGATTGATGACGGATTGTTCCTGTCGCGACAACACGACGACACTTGAGTGTTTCTGATTTTGTTAGTCTTTATTATAGAGGAAAGCACATATTGAAATATTTTCAGAAATTGTTTAGAAATGTGTTTTGAGCCTGATAAAGTTCAACACCAGGTCCAGTCTTTCTATGGCAGGGAATAAGTTTATTGTTCTGAATGGGAAACCAACCATCGTGTTTGCTGCCAAACTGGTCTACAGTGGTCCTAATTGCCTAGTTAATTTTGAAGTAGAAATTTACTGGAAATTTTAAATTATAGTTAGAAATTATTATTTATGTTAATAAGGACCACAAATTTAACTTAGTCTTTGTTAATCTCTAAAAAGTCCTTAAAATACGTAATGCAAGTTGTAATGGGATCCTAATGAAAGTATTTTTATCAAGACAGTTGTGTTGGACTAAAGTCCACCATCGTGACCACGACTTACAGAAAGAGAGCGACAGAGAGAGAAAGAGAGAAAAAAGTTCGATTTATGTTTAAAAGTAAATTTTACATAAATATATTAATATAATATATGTTAGTCTTCATGTTAAAATTCGCCTACACAACAGAACATTATTAGGTTTGTATATCCACCTTCCAACAGACAGATATTTAAAAAATAAATAAAAACTTCCAATAATTGTGCAACTGTGTTTTACTCTTGTATTTTATACGATCATTATTAAACACAACAAGAATTTTCTCAAGGACGCTCCTTCTTAACTCTATTTGTAAAGTAATAAGTAACTAACTGAATAGGTCGTATTACGAGAACCGTTGAACAAAGAAAATGTATTTTCATAATATAATACCATCTGTCCATCATAATTTTAATCAAATAGAGGAATGAATGGATGAAATGACAAAAAATTATAAAACATATTCAGAATTATTTTCAAATTTCTGAGTTTAATATTTTATTATTCGATATTTACTAACATTACTATCCTTAGTACAAGAAATAGAAGAATATATATGAATACATAATATATTTTACTTCGGTTTTTTTTTATAATTTATGATAGCTGTCACTAGATTCCTGAGTTAATGTAAACAATGCTTAATTCCACGCACTATTATTATTATAGTATCTAGTCTTGGTAGTGCTATTTTTAAAGTAGACCGGAGTCAAGCATCAGTAAAAATACCACATTATATTTATCTTGTAACATAATTCTTAAAAGCTAAGTTCTGCAAAATCTGTAAATGAAACAAAACAAATAATAATTTAAAGCGAAGCATCGAGCTGGTTATTGATAGATTTAGGAAGTTAATAAAAAAAATAAAACTAAACTATCTAACTAAAATGTAACTTGATTTTACCTTATAAGTTCAAAAATATGAGTGATTCTTTTGGTTTTAGCTTCATGCTGTGTCCCGCACATAGTAGGATAGGCAGGGAGAACCTGGGACCCGAAGTCCCCCGAATTCAGGAGGCATTGCGTGTTGAGTGGCGAGACTCAACGCCGTCTTTTGCCTCATTAACAGAGCAAATGAAAATATTCAATATTTCTTTGAAATCTGAGTACTGTAAGCTAATTAAAAGAATGAGGATATTGTAAATATTTAAAAGTTAAAAAATGAATGAAATGTTCAATTTGACCTTCACGATTTGTTATTTTCACAATAACAACCAATCCTATTAGGTTTTTTAAAACATTGATTTGGATAATTTTATTTTATAAAGCAGTCGTACAGCTTGGACTTGGCGCCGCTAGTCACGCTCGCGATTCGGGGAAGCATTGACAAATAACTGAAAACTTCCCCGGTCCGAGCTTACTTCCTTAACATACTACGTGGTTAGGTTTACGAACGATTGCAATAGAAAATGTACAAAGTAGATTTATATAAAAGAAATAAAGCTTAAGTTTTTTTCGCACACAGCAGGGTAGATAGATGGAATTTAATGTTAAGACACTCCGCTCGCCATTTTCCATCGCTATAATCTGGGGGTATTTCATGTTGAGTGGCGGCTTCAACGCCGCGCTTTGTCTCGACACCAGAGCGAGGAAATAAAAATATTACATATTTCACATTCTCGAGTGGAAAACGAACTCACAACCTTTCGCGTTCATAGTCACGCGCATGTGCCACTGCCTCATGACTAGCCTATACAAAAAAATATTTAAAATTAAAATATTGAAAAGTATTAAACGTAAATAGTTGTGGCCGTTGATAGTAGATATTTTGTACGTTAACTTGATCAAAGCCACACTCGTACTCCAGTCCTCTAGTACTGGAACGTGGGGGTAGCACAATGAATTTGAGAATCTCTTAGCTTATCGGGGTGGATCCGAGTGCCCTTTGTTTTGTATCGCTGCAGTTTGGCTGGAGATACCTACGACTAACATGTATAATTGTCGGCATACCTCACTCGTATTATAGCGTGATATTAGGTATTAGGGCAACGTTTATGAAGGCCTACGAAGATTACGAGGAAATATTAGGTAATAACAAGTCAATTATAGAATTGAATGATAATACTAGTTACGGGTAAGGTAAGTAAAAAAAGTATAAATTAAATACTCTTAATTAGCTATTATTAATGAACTCGAGACCGTCGTTGCTCTACAATATTAGGGTGCTACTAAACTAAATTAAACGACGGTTGTGGTTTCCATTCCCACTCGGGGGAATGAAGTATTAAATATTTTTATTTTTTTGGTGAAAATTAATTCGTTTTATTAAAATATTTCGTTGATGCATTCATTGATCAACAATGACATATTTGATAATATTAGATTTCAGAGACTAATACGGCAAGTTCTATATATCTATATATACATACATAATATAAATGAAAATATACAGGGTGGAGGTGTCAGCGCTCCTTTTACGGGAACAGCATATGGGGTAAAAGATTTTAAACTTATTAGATTTAGGTATCTTGAGAAATTAATCAAGATAAATCAACAGTTTAGACGTAGGATTTTTTTTTCATTTCAAGGTGTTTATCCATACCCGTGTTTCGTGTGACGTAGTTACGCATAGATACCAATAACGTACGCACATACTATTATCCTTTGATTGTTTTATGTGTGCGTGCGTCGTTCTTGACAAATGGCGTTTTATATATTACAAGAATATTTTGTTTAAAAAAATCACTTTTTCATTTTTGGGAAAAAAAAAATTTTTTTAATTGTATTAGTCTTTTATAGAGTAGTTAAAACTGTGGTTCCATTAAAAGTGGTGCTAACACTTTCATCCTGTATATTGTTCAGTGCCCTTTTTTTTTTTTTATGGAAAACATACGGCAAATGAGCGTGCGAGTCACTTGATGGTAAGTGATTACCGCCGCCCACGACCCCGTGCAACCCCAGAGGA
>DWAO01006504.1:0-10872 GCA_018230605.1 Heliconius congener
TCCAGGAGGCGCGGGTTCGAGTGCCGCTACGTTCAAATTTTTATACGTTTTCTAATTAAGTATATATGTAACTAATTTAAAAACTGTACAAGAGTTAATATGAAATCATTACAGTTATTTTACAAAGAATATTATAAATACTTACCGAAATCAATAATTTAACATTTAATGCTGTTTTTTTTATTTGTATTGTTTAAGTTCTCACTTCATGTCAAATTTAACTAATGTAACATCGCGAATTTTATACAAAAAGCAATAAAATCGATGCATAAATTTTCGTATTTTTTGATTGCGAGAATTTAAAAGATTTTTTTTTTGTGCTATAAGTAGCTGTAGACTTGGATATTTGACATTAATTTCACGGAGAGCAAAGTGACTTTAAAAGATTTCCGTTTTAACCTTTTGAGGTACGGAATCCTAAAAAAGAGCAATTAGTTTTGCTTTTTGTTCAACTTCAGCTTCACGCTTTTACTCGTATTAATATTAGAAATTAAATTATTTCTAAAAATATGCAGGTAAAGGAAATATGTATAGTTATAAAAAATCTACGAATTTAATGTATCTACGCTGGTATACCTGCTTCAGGTACCTTTTATAAGATTAAAACTTATAAAAGGCCAAACGTGGCGCGGGGGCACAAGCGTGTAAGACTGACCGCGACAGGTTGTGAGTGCACTCGAGAAATAAATATATATATATTCATTATTTTGCTCTGGTAACAAAGCAAACTGTAGCGTTGAGTTCCGCCACTCAACACGCAATGCCTCCAAAATTTGTGCTGCTGCGCCGCGACTGGCCTCAATACAAAGTGATGTATATAATACCTAACATCTATTATGATACCGAGTAATGTAGGTAGCATTTATTATACTATTATAATATATTTAAATAATTAATGCTTTATCGAAAAACACTTTAAAATTACACATTAACCATCTTCGATTAGAATAGGCTAATTTAAAGATCTACAAAAATATTTAAATACAAAGAGAATATTATTAACCTTTGATCTATTCCTGTTAATTTATTGTAAAAATGTATATAATTACCAAAATTTGTTTTATAAAATTTAGTTTGGATACGCTCATAAAAATAATGTTTAGTTCTTAACAATTTTAAACTAAATCACCAGCGTGTTATCTATTTTGTTGTACTTGTTGTAGCTAATTCGTAATTACGTCTCCACAATGTAAGCAACTGTAGAGACGTGAGATGATTCTAAATGATGTTCTTTTGTTGTTCAAGTAAAACTTGTTTTTGAATACATTTAAAAAAAATATTTTTTTAAATATTTAATACGGAGAACCACTATATATGATATTAAGAAAGAGATAAATAAATAAAATAGATCAGCTTCACGCTGTATCTCGCACGCAGCAGGGTAGGTAGAATGAACCTAGTGTTAAGACGCTCCTTTCCCCACTTTCTGCCGAATTCCGGAGGCATGGCGTGTCAAGTGGCAGAACCGCGCTTTGCCTCGACACCAGAGCGAAGAAATGGAAATATAAATTTAAGTAAATATTTCAACTCTTCGAATGGGGATCGAACCCACAACAAATCGATTTTACAGTCACACTTCGTGCCGCTGCGCCACGACTGGCCTCAGAAAGTAGAGAGGATAGAAGTATGAAATATCCTCTAACAATTAATTATTTTATATATTATAATATAAGAAAATATAAATAATGTATGAATTTAAAATATACATATAAGGCCATCGAGGCACAGCGGCGTCTTATTTTAAATGCGATAGTTGTAGGTTGGATTCCCACTCGGAGGAATTAAATAATATTTTCATCTCATCTTTCTGCACTTGTAATGAGACAAAGCGCTGTGCTAAATTACGCCTAATTGTCACAAATATTGGACGATGCGTAAAGAACGGAGAGTTTTAAAACTAGGTATCCTCTTCCTACGTATAGTGGGATGTGGAATAGGATACAATGTGAGGCTAGAAAATAAATTCTAAATATATTACAGTCAAGTAGGTACATGCTATAATGACGCCTAATTCAACGCTCACTGCTTTTGTAAATATATTCATGTAAAAAATTGAATAATTAAAATTTGCTTATATACATTTAAATTTATTTACATCATATCTAATACAATTTATGAACTAACCTAACCTAACTATATATATATTAAAAACATTTTCAAAGAATTAATTTTAACTGTACCTAAAGATTATATTTTTTGTTGTAAATTTAAACTTACAAAGTAATTTATATAATTTTGTTTATTATTTTGAATCATTATTTATTATTTTTGTTAAATTGTTGTTATATTAGATATACTTTACAGATTAATTTAAATTAAAACTGTGTCTTGTAGTTTTTATCCAGAAACAGTTTGGATAACGCTGTGATCAGTTCTTTCTTCATTTATGTATATGCGTAAATGCGCTGCAAGCAATTATGTTTAAATATGCCTCACTATGTTTAGCTTAGTATTTTTTTTCTATTTTTAGAAAACCCCTAAGCATTAGATTTGTTGGAGACTTGTCGCTTAACATGCAATGTCTCGAAAATTTAATAAAATATTGCTAAAATGGCACAGAGTGTGACTATAAAATCGAGTAGTTGTGGGTTTGATCTGGTGTTGAGTTTCGTTACTCAACAAGCAATGCTTTCCGAAGTGGGGAACGGAGTGCCTTAACACTACGTTCCCTCTGCTTACCCTGCTGTGTGCGGGATACAAAGCAAGCTGATTTATTTATTTTTAAAAAAATAATGTTGACCACCTATGTTACATTTTGAAAACTTATTGAATCAATTGTATGAAATTAATTTGTTAATATAATTTGTTGATAAACTCGTATTGCCAAATAATTGTTTTAAATAGATGCCTTGTAAATAAAATTTACATATAGACGTATGTTGTTGCTTTTTGTGTATTGACTTATGAACTGTCATTTTTTTTTAATTATTAATGGCTTAGTTAGTACCTATCTAGCGTAATTTGCTATTTAACTATCAATAATAATAACTATATAGTGGACACTCGGTGAAAACTGTAAATTTTTATAAGAAATGGAATGATAATTGTAAATTATTTTCATTTTCCCGCTTTGGTAGACAAATCGCGGCGTGGAGTTCCGCCACTCAACACGCAATGTCCCGAAAATTGAAAGTGGGAAAAGTGTCTTAGCTCTACGTTCCCTTTGTCTACGATGTTACGCGAAAAAAAACGTGAACCTTCTATAATGTATTAACATATTCTTATGACAAATATTGACAATCTATGGAACTCACTCGTATAGGTACATCACTGGCTAGTTAGTGCGCTAGCATGTTGCGAAGTAAAGTTACATAATAAAAATGTATTAAGCTAGTATTAATGTACTGTAGCTATATAAAATGGCAGAGTGGTAATTTGCAAACTCTAAAAAGTTTTAAAAAGTATGAGTTTTTTTGTTTAACAACCACAGAAAAAAAACATATGCATATTTCCTACCGACAAATAAGATAGTTGTCAGTTTAATTTGTATGTTCTTACCGATATGATGTTGTTGGAAGGTTGGAAGTTTCTAGATTTATTTACACTTTTAATTTATGTGATAAATTTAGTATAAGTTTGTATATACGTCCATTTTGAGATTAACCATTAAAATTTCAATTAAGTAGAAATCATTAAAAATCTATATAGTAGTTTTTGAGATGTGGTTTGTATACCCAAAGCATTTCTTGAGGAGACAATTAATATACCTCGATTTACTTATTTTTATCTTAATAATTGAAAGGTTTTTAAATCAGTTCATTTTTTTAAATAACATTTTTAATATAATAAAACCGCTTACTTTAAACCAAATGTAAACCACCTAATAACAAAAATATGTTCAGTAATTATTTTATTTAGAGAATAATTTAAATAATGACGGTGTTCTCATAAAATATATTCATAATTTTAAAGAAGTTAAGCCAAATTAACAAAAGCAGTCAATGTACCTATAAAACATGAGTAAATTACGATTTAAATTTGTTTCGTGTTAGTGCGCACCAACGTTGTGAGTCATGTCGGTTAAAAACTTAATAAAAATTATTATTAATTACCTTTAGAAGTATAAAGAAAAAAAGCAGCATCCCGATTTTTACTCCATCACTGTAGCTAGGTATTGCAACGTTGAGTTCTGTCACTCAACACGCAATGATTCCAGACTTCGATAGAAGGTGTCGCGGAAGGAAACCTAATGTCCGTTTGCCACAGTTTTATCTGGACGAGGAAATTTATTTTTTTTGTTTAAGCTTTACACGTAGGCATAACGAACCTGGGAAATTGTTAAGTCACTTCGTTCAGATTAAGACACTAATGTTACCTCACGGTCCGCCAAATTCTAGAGACATTGAAGGGCTGAGCTTTCACCAGAGCGTAGCTAGATTCTAATAAGTAAGTTAAATAAACGCAAACCTTCACGTTTTGTCTACATTCTGTAGTCTTTGAATGCCAGAAATTTGAAAAACCGAATGTTATTTAAACGTGTTCTTGTAACTTTTAATAAGCTACAAGAACTAATTAGATATTTTGCCTCATACTAATAATATAAATGTGAAAGTTTGTATGTATATGTAGTTTATATTACAATAGCTTATAAGTCTTAATAATTCAAAAAAAAATCCGCAGCAGGTAGGCAGAGGGTACCTAGTGTTAAGACACTCTATTCCCCACCTTCCGCCGAATTTTTCGAGACATTGCGTGTTGAGTAGCAGAACTCAACGCCGGGTTTTTTGCCATGGTGTCAGAGCGACTAAATGAAAATATTACTAAATAACAATTCATTCCCTCGAGTGAGGATCGAACTCACAACCGTCGCGTTATAGTTACACCCTTGAGCCCCTGTGCCTTGACGGGTTCTAATAACAATTCATAATTGGGCTATAATATATCCATTTTAAAGGTACGAAGTCGTGCCCGGGCCGCTAGTACTCTATAAGTCTATATTTCTAAGTAGGTACCTAAGCCAGCCAGTTAAAGGCGGTTGAACTTTTTGTTGTTTGCCTTTGAGTTAGCGGTCACGGCGACCTGTGTTACGCAGGTTTTCAAATTATCGTTTTTAATTAACATATATCTAATTACAACTGAAAATGATTTATAAAAACAAATTTTAATTACCTATATGGTCAGTGGAGCCATTAGGTATTTGTTTTTGGTATAACAATGCGATGTGCGCTTTTAAAATATGCAATTACATTTTTTGTATGACGAGTTGTAATGTCAGTTATTCTATGTAATAATGTTCTGGAAGACGTAAAAAGTAAAGAAAAGATACATTTTTTTTGTTATATACACATATATATAGGTATACCTGTATATAGGTATACCTGTATATAGGTAGGTAGTATGAATATAGTAGATTTTATATACAGGCAAATTTTATTGCCAATAAAACTTTTTTTTTTTTTTAATAGCTATTTTTATATTTTTTAATGCATTGCAGCTTATGTTTACCTAAGATATAGATAAGATATAGAGGTACCTATTATAAATAAAATGGACGAAATGTGGATCATAATGGATATACAGTAAAGAAGTATTCAAGGAGTTTGAGACAGTATTAAGTTATTTACTAATTTATAAAATTGTAAATAAATAAATAGTTTACGCAAGCCTTATTTTCATTTCAAATTAGATAAATACTTAACATCACAATATATGTGATTGCGGTATAGTTAAACAGTCCAGTGACGTTGCTATCTATACACTTATACTTGATACGTTCCTTTTAAATTGTCGTAACTAAACGCAGCACTGTGTCTAACCGTCGCAATTATTAAAATTAAGAAGTACATATATTTCTCACATTTTTTCCAGTATCTATGTACCTATTTATAAATGTATTGTATAATTGAGCCTTGTATGTTAATTGTTTTATGTAAATGTTATAATGAATATTCTATTGTAATAGTATGTTGGTAGTTTTTCAACTACTTTTAACGTCAAATCAATAAAACATTAACTAATTATTCAGTCAAAAGGTTACACGTTGGTTATGTATGTAAGCAACTCGATTTCAATTGATTTCGAATTACATGATTGATTCTATTCGCATAATCTGAACAGAAAGTTTTTCTCACTCTTTATAATAAATATCTACTTATAACCAGGTCAGATGCGTTAAATTTTTCCGCCCAAACGTGAAATAAATCTCGGATTTGGGCGGAGAGCGGAGAAGAGAATATCTTGACACTAGGGTCTCTTATCCCAATGCTATATGTTACATAATACACATAATAGCAAATTAGTTAAATTAAAAAAATTAAATTAGTTAAATAAAATATATTTTGCTTGAATGAGATATATTGTTTATAACAATAAAATAAAACGGAATATCTAAATGCCTAGTATGAAACAAAACGTGAAAAATGTATAATTTAAACATTCAAATTTATAAATATAAAGATGAATTACATTTTCTTCAAACTCCTTTACTTTGTTATTTATGCAATTATTAATTAATGGTGTACATATTACTTAGGTTATCTTTTTTCGTTTTATTTTCACGCTGTATCCCGCATATAGCAGGGCAGGCTGAGGTAGCCTAGTGTTAGGACATTCCGCTCCCCATTTTCCGTCTAATTCTGGAGGCATTGTGAGTCGAGTAGCGGAGCTCAACGCAATATTTTCATGCTTCGACACCAGAGCGAAGAAATGAAAATATTTAATGTTTCATTTCCTCGAGTAGGAATCGATCCCACAACCCGTCATGTAAGTGTTAATCAAAATTTGAGATATTAATTGGTTACTTGTATAAAACGATTATCTTATAAAATGGACCACTGATACAACTAAACGTGAAAAACTGACTAGGTACTTAGTTTAAATAACAGCTTGAAGTTTTCTATATAAGCCTTTAGTAAGACTGAAAATCGATCTATGTATCTACTTCCATTTTTTATTTAATAAACCTTACGTTTTATAAATAAATACATTATTATATTAATTTTATAATGGATCCTAAATATTTTAAATTGTAGAAATGTGTGTGCTTAACTAATTATTTCATAAAAAATTTACATGCGTAAAATTTGAATTAGATATTCACTCTTTATGGATACACAATTAAAAAAGCAGCTTTAGATTTTTCCCGCATAGCAGGGAAGCAAGAAGGCACCAAGTGTTAAGACACTCCATTTTGCACGCATCTTCGCAATTAGGTACAATTGTAGTAAAGAATTAGTGCATCTGTTGCTGTCCTTTTTTAATTCTATTATTTCATGTATTACTAATCCTGCTATAATGGGTTCGTTATAGAAACTGTGCAAAACGAAGTGATTAGTCTCTATATTCTACAGGTTGTTCTAAGGTTATGTGAAGATTTTTTTAAATATAAAAATTATTTTATTAGTCAATATGGCGGTAGCTAATCAAAATTACCCATTTACTATTTATTTATTATTCGCTGAATTCTTTGGGGTTTGTGTGTTGAGTGGCGGATTTCATCGCTGCTTTTTGCCTGGTTACAAGGAATGCGAGAAAATGAAAATATCAAATGTTTAAATTCCCCGAATGGGAATCGAATCTAAATTGCCGCGTTTACAGTCGCACGCTTTGCCTCTGCGTCCACGGTGGCCTTAAGATATATCAAAATGCATGTTTCTATTTAGATTTGACTGTACTGTACATAAACATGTATTTTTAAAGCTTCATCTCGTATATAGCAGAAGAGAGTTAAAACATTTCGTTATAAGGTTTTCGCTCGAGTTCTACTAAACCCTACCTTTTCTCCAGTAGTGCAATATGCATGTATATGTAATACCTATATTAATTAGTATGGTCATTGAAGTATAATTATAATCAGCAGACGTCTAGACGCCTTCATTTAGATTAATTAATATATTAATTGACATTAGACATACAAAGACATTAAACAAATAAGTAGATAATATCTATATATTTTTAAATGGACCATACTGTAATTTTAATATATAATGCTAAAATGTTTATTTAAAAAAGAGAAACTCGTATCATAAATACTGAACGGTTATTTATAATTAAATGTTCTTATAAAGAAACATAAAACGTTAAATAATTCCCGAAACTGCTTGGTTTTAGTGTCACTTTACATTTAATAATCTAATAAGAAAAATCCACAATTTGACTTGCATAAATATTTATTACTAAACAATAAAAATAATAATAAAAAAATATATTATACAAATAAATATAGATAGAATATATAAAATAATTACCATTCGGTGATCCAGCTCGGAACATAGGGTTAGGTGCCATCCAGGGGAATGCTCCAAACGGCCACGGTGCGGGCGCCGGGCCCTGGTACAGCCTCGGCAGCAAGGGTTGTGGGACCACCACCTTCCTGCTTTCACTCTCATCTGGATCGTTAGCACTCTCCCGTTCATCTCGCTCATCTCCCACATTCGACTCTATATCTTCAATATCTACTTCACTATCGTCAGTGTCCAGGCTCTCCGCATCATTACTCTGGACGTCGATAGTGTCTCTAGTTTCCGGCTTGCTGCCTAATAGGGAATCTACGCTAAACGATATCCGCCCCTTGCTCTCCGCGGCCTCGGACCGCTCGCAATCAAGCGACGTCTTCATCTCATCTGCTCGATATCATTTCCATTTACACTTCTACTGTTCTCCACAACAAATTTTCATATATTATTACACAATTACTTTAAAAAAATTGCAACCCACAATAACACAATTGTTAGTTATATACAAAAAAATAACAAAAAAGTATTTCGTTTTATTAGTATTATTAGTCAATTAAAATATCAATTAAAATTAAAGCAAATTGGCAATAGAAACACGTAAGAGTCGATATCACATCACAACACACAGTAGAGTAGAGTTCAGCTGAGTTAAAATCGTTTATTACAAGCCAAAGCAAATTCGCAAATACGTTTCGACCGCGTTATTCGCGTGGAGGCGCCCTCGTAACCGCGCTAGCATTGGCGCAGCCCGCGGCCCTCCCTACCTCCGTGAAAGAGATGAAGCTATGGACCGAGGAATTTTAATAAGCGGCGCGGTGGAAACGAGACGACGATACGAACGAACATGTGTGTAAACGCGATATTGGGAGGGCGTGGTCGGTTTCGCTCAAATTAATAACCTCTTTGGAATACGCCTTATAACCTTATTAATCGATCTTCTAAATTGAACTCTATATTGATAAATGTAGAGTGGGGTTCAATTTGTGTTGTATTGTAGTAGAGCCGTTATAGTGATAGAAAGCTTGGATTGCAGTGGCTATTGTGTTGAATGAAAAAGGAGTAAATAGACGGGTGCCGTAGGCGGCGTAGAGGGGACTTTACGATTTAATTATTCGCGAATACGGAGGCATTTTGTAGCGAACTAATGTCTCATTGTCTCATTAATATCTCGGGCAGCCATGTTTGATTTGTTTATGACACGGGCTAGGTGCAAAGCGGCGTTGCTACTGTTGCTCGAACGTTTTGTACTGTAAGTGTGTACGTCACTGTTCGGAAACAGAGATTCAATGTAAGCTGCGGAATTAATTCTGTTGGCTTACATCTTTATTAGTACGCTTGGGTTTATAGAATAACTTTCTAGAGACTCTATTATATTATTTTCGATTTAGATTTGTATCTGTAAAATGGTGATAGGTTTGAAATCTGATTTACTTAATGATGATTTCGAATTTAATTGTTTTGAAAACACAAACAAATTTCAATATTTCTATAAAATAATAGTAGTAACTATAGATTTCTATGATCGTTATGTAAATATCATTAAACCCATTGACAGTTTTCACTTTAATGATAGCACTAGATAAAAGGCAATATTTGAACGACAAAACTCAAAAGGGACCATTAAAAAGACATAAATACATCAAAGCTGATTACAAAAGAAAACCTATTTGAAATCAAATCGTTAGCGCTATGTCACTTACCGTTAATCGTATTATTTCGATACCATCTCTTTGTGATCTTTCTCTCAAACAACATCACTAGTACCACTCTATATGATAGAAATAAGGTCGAAATTGCAATTTGAGATGGTATTAATTCGCGGATATTAACAAAAGACTTTCCCTTCAGATGTGTACGCAAAAATGAGCTTTATCGCCATATAATAAGTTGTATTCACAAAGTATTGTTATCTCCCCTTACAGCCAATTAACGTGATTTAATTGTACAGCCAGATTATCGTTGTAATGGAGGAGGGTAATGACAGTATACGGCTTTATGTCAAAAATACGATAGAGATTACGTCGGCTCCGAATGTGGGAAATTGTGAAAGTCAAACAAAAAATATATTTGTTTTGTTTTCTCTTTATTATACCTAATTATTCTCAATCTAAAGATATAATAAAATTAATTAATCTAAGGATATAATAAAAATTAATTATAATAAAATTGGTTTTCGTTTTAATTATTACTATGAAAAATTCTTAGATACGCAAAGTGCGTGGTTGAGTTCCGCAGCTCTCAATAATTTTATAATTTGGACAGAAAGCGGAGAATGAAATGTTTAACACTAGGTTCTCTCTACATATCCTTCATATGTTCTACACTGCGTGAACTGAAATATATGTATGTACGTAGGTAAGTGTCCTTTATGAAGCCTACTATAATATGTTGGTCCATCTGTTAATCTTTACTTTTGTGCACACATTACGCTGAAACAGCTATATAATATGAAATTTAGTTCCCATATTTACCTTGCGAATACCAAGTTTAATATATAATTCATGTTTCATACTGAATATCTAGAAGACGAGTTATATGGAATAGCTTTATTTAAAATAGAGTGAATCCAAGTAAGTTAACTGACACTGCTGGTTTATTTTCATTTTGTTCAACAGTAAATGTTGATCATCAAAAATCTCCTTATTTAAAAATCAAATCAGCTTCACGCTGTATCCCGCACACAGCAGGGTAGGCAGAG
>DWAO01006505.1:0-10871 GCA_018230605.1 Heliconius congener
GACACCAGAGCGAAGAAATGGAAATATACATTTAAGTAAATATTTCATATCCTCGTGTCGAGCCCACAACCAGTCGATTTTACAGTCATACTTTGTGCCGCTGCGCCACGACTGGCTTCAAGTTAAATAGTCATAAACATTACACAACCGTTTAAAGTCAGCGCCGCTTCAAATTTAATTTAAAACATTAAATATACAATGTTTTGCATAATTTTAGTACGATATGTAATATACAAATACAAATACATACAATACCTATGAATTCGATCGTCATACGAAGAAATTATTTTATTTAAATTATATTCATTTCCATCCTCTAATAAGACAAAACCGGAGTAATCCGAATACGATACTAAGCGGAGAACAAATTGTTTTAGACACTTGTAAAAGTCTTTGCTCTCCGCTTGCTCTTTGCTTTGCTCGTATGTTAAAAAAAACACATTTTTTCCTTTGATTCACCAAAATATAAACTCTTACTCTAACTTACTCTTCTATATGGAAATTTTTAGGCTTCTAAAAACAATAGAAAATAAAATATATGGCAAGTCACATTTAGTAGGTGCTCCAGCTTGATAGCTTAACGAGTGATGCTTTATGCTTTTTATTGAAAAAGATTTCAGGCTAGCTTCCGAAGAAGTGCAATGAAAACTTGAAACTGCACATAAAAGTTTTAAATGCGATGCAATAAATATATTTCGAAATAGAATTTTAATGTTTTTGAGATTCTTAAGTTTCTGTTTGTGTTCTTTTAAATTTTATATATTTTTATCCGCAATGCAAAGGGTAATGTGTTTATATGGAACGACTGATGACCATTATGTGATTCTTCAACTATTTTGTTCTTCTTAAGAAATTCTGTAAAATTGGAAATATAAATAGGTTATTGGGATTGTTGTTTATTTAGTTTTATGCAATCGAAATTTTGGTTCCCTTTTATTTGTTTTTGTTATGTTGTTTTTTATGTGCTTTTTGCAATTATTTATTTTATATATCTTTTTAAATGATTACATAACAATTTGTATAACAAAGAAAAAAAAATTACCTGCCGAAACCCGGGATCGAACCAGGGACCTTTAGATCTTCAGTCTAACGCTCTCCCAACTGAGCTATTTCGGCTGTGTCATCTTGACCAAATTATAAGATTACAATTTGTGTGCCTCAAAGTCATCATCAATATCTTAACATGAAGCTAAGAACAGAAAAGATCGATCCCTTGGGAGGCTTGCTTGGGTACCTAGATACAGGTCCTGGTATCATTTATTTCGTGCTCTCTTTCACGCTGTCGTTGCCTTACGACATATTGAAATTTAGCCTTTCTTATATACTTTTTATAAAACCTAAGAAAATATAACATCGATTTAAAGTAACTTTTTGTTTTTTTAATTATTTGTTATAAGCACTATTATTTTTAACATTGTAATGCTTTTTTTATAAGAAGAAGCGTTAACCAGCCGAAAATTCGATACCCACTCGAGGGACAGATTTATTATTATAATATTTAGGTTCCTTTTGCCTACCCTGTTGTGTACGAAATACAGCGTGAAGCTATTTTTTTTATTTGATTTTACTTAATTAAATATAATATATTTTTCAGTGGTACAGAGAGGTTCGGACTCACGGTGGGTCGGCGCCGGTTCTGCTCTGCGGCTGCAAAGCAGACCTACGACACGATAAGGAAACACTCACCATGCTGTCTAAGCTAAGAACACATCCAGTCACTAGCGAAGAGGTGGACTATATATATATTTAGCCCTTGGATACACTAACTGACTGAATCGTTTACTGACTGACTATACATATAATAAGTAATAGACGAAAGAGAGAGAGAGGAAAGTTAGTAAACTATAACAATATTTTCTTTTTAACACGTCGCGGCGTAGAGTTCCGCTACCTGACACACAATATTTATTAAATTTTGTGGAACAGAGAGTCTTAATACTGGTTTCTCTCTGCCTACCATACCATTTACGGGAAAAAGCGTGAAGAAAAAGTAAACCATTTAATTCCTGAAACTGCATTTGAATCTTAGACTATAGTATAATAAAGCACCTTTTAGTCTCATCATAAATGTAAATAAAATATTGGGAACTAGTGTCACTTATACAATCCGCTTTTAACTGTTATAGTTAACCGTTGTAGCTGTTTAGTACGGGGTTTAACTGTACTTTTTACTCTCATTTTCCACTACGGCGATTGAGAATTATCGGAACTCATTGTGTCTTTTTGATAAATTATGTTGGGTCTTTATTTATTTATTTATAATTATCTAGAAATCTTTTATTTTTTCGTACTAAAACTAAATTAATTAAAATGTTTCGTTTTTTTGTCAATAAGTTTTAATAGAATAGAAATATTTTTTTTATAATATAAAAATAGTAAAACATTTGAGGCCGCTACAAGTTATGGGTTCGATTCTTAATCAAAAAAATTAAATATTTAAAAATATCATTTTGAAACTGAGAGAGAGAAGTATCAGGTGAAAAGTAAGAAAAATAAATATATTCACTTTGATCAAATCGTCTTTTAAGGAAGATAAAACTTACTTGTTCTATCATGGTAAAGGTAATGAATATATTATACAGCATATTTGTTTAGTGCAACAATGACGTATTTACACTTAAATATACATTACAGGGGGTGCCCCCTGTAATCATAGTTTGTAAATGTCTTTTCTGGACACTTAGACATTTATAATGTATAATTGTTTTTTAAGCTATCTATTTATTTAGATATTTTATCAATTAGAATTTAGTCATGTTAAAATGTCTGCTAATGATCTCGAATACTCCAATGGAAATGCTTTGAATGTCATTCCAATGAGTTCCTACAAGACAATTGACACCAACAATTCAGGTCACTGTTCAATTATCTAAATTATTTAGAGGCATTGACGCCAGATATTATAACACGTTAGACTGTGTTCATAAAGTAGAGTAGACAGAGGGAACCTAGTGTAAAGACACTTCGTCCCATACTTTCTATTGTCTGACTCCAAACGGCACGGCTGTGGGTTCGATTTCCTCGCTCTTGTAACTAGACAAAGCGTAGCGTCGAGTTTCGCCACATAACGGCTGTGTTCTCTCAGGCTATATACCGGATATAGAACAAAAAAAAAAAAAAAAAAAAAAAAAAAACAAATATAAATTTACAAACAAAAATGTAAATCATTTATTTCCTTGCTTGATTGTGGTATTGTTAATATCTTGTCCGTTTCATTTCATTTTGGAAAAAGCATTGTGAAAAGAACCTTTTCACAACCAACTCTAGTTGTTGCAATTTGAATACAAGCTAAATAATCCACTGTACGGTGTGTATAGACAACCGATATTATGTAAATTTCCCTAAATCGAGGCAAATTCGAAGCGTTCTCCTATTAAACTGGGTATTTACTATTTCGTTATTGTCGACGGATTTGTACATAATATATCATGAGTCCATTAAATTATAGCATTGGGCTCTTTTTTATTCGCGATTACTAATATCACTTATGGTATTTCTTATTTTGCAATGTCTTGAAAATTAAAAATAGGTTCCCACGCTATATGAGGGATACATCATGAAGCTATAAATAAATATAAAATCTACTTCCTAACCACTTTTCAAATTTAATAGAAGTGAAGCGTCTAAATCGCACTTTTAATTTTTTTACCTTTCTTCTTGCGAAAATTCCTCAAAGTACTCATCATCAAGGCTAAATTAAATATTTTTTGTTCTAGGCTCTATCAGTAGCTAGACAGCTTGGGGCTACAACTTACGTGGAGACATCAGCTCGCGCCTCCAGCAAAGGTGTAAAAGATGCTTTTGAAGTAGCGGCTTTGGCGGCCCTGGGCAAACTGAACAAGCAACAAATGAAGCAACAGGTACATTTCTCGCAAGCTTCTGCTGGCTTTAGTAGAAAAGCTTAAACTACTCTGAAAGGAATTTCATTATAGAATTTCGTGTAAGATTTTCTTGGACGTTAGTTTTATTTATGGGGAATTTACTATTAATTGTGTAGATTTATTATATTTAATCTTAAATAAAAATATGTTAAAGTGTAAATAATAATTTGGAATTGTCGTTGTAAATGGGTTACAAGCATACAAAGTCCAAATCCTAATCCTGTTATTTAGAACATGGTATTATCTTTTTTGATCCTAAATTTCATTCACTAGCGCCCCCGCTGGCTTCACACAGGTAAAGATAACGCGTTCGCATATTTGTTAAATATATATTGTAATACTTTTTTCTAATATCTATACATAAATAAGAATATAATAATTTTTATCAATACGTCTTATACTTTATTTCTATTTATATTAATAATCGAATCACTGTTGATAATACAGAAACGTTTGTTTTATAAGCTCGATTTTCAGTTGTTATTTTTGATAGCAATTGATAATGAACGTATATAAAATTTATAATATTAACAAGAACATAATACAAATTATACATTTTTACCAGAAGCAGGTCGGGCGCAGTAAGAGCAAGCGTGACCTGAAGGCCGAGCTGAAAGGAAGAGCGAAAAGTTGTTGCGTCATGTGATCCGTAGCCGGCCACCCATCCAGGTGGCCGCATGACTGTTAGGCGACCACCGCCAAAATCTACCTAATCTACCTGCTTGAAAAAAATTGTACGTTCCAGTGACATACAAAAACAATATCGGGCCCAATAAAGCGCCCTGTGAACCCCCCGACCAGATATTCGAAATAAAGACTTGAAAAAATGTGTTTTCTTATACGAAATTTAACAAATAAAACAAAAATGTTATCTTTAGAGTAATTGGAACAGAGTTCGTTTTAAATATTATGAATAGGTTGAATTATTGAAATTAGGGTGCATGTTGATACGACCCTCAGGGTTAGGAGCGGAAGCCTGTGATAATGTTTACGTAGAGCATTTTGGTATTGGGATACGAGAAGAATAATTTGGACTTTAGGAGGCATTAGACGCTCATTCACCAAGAATACTATAATTCAACGTAAGGGTTTCTATTTACAGCATTTATGTACAACAGCACAACGTAGCTAAATGTGTGTTTTCATATACATTAGTATTAAAATTGATGTTTTCTTTTCTATAATAAAGCATTATGCTATGTAAATAAATACCAATAATATATTTAATAAGAATTTCACGTTCGATGCTCAAATAGCGATGGCGTTATAGAAAATAATAATATTTCTAAACGAGTTTTTGATTAAATAATTGATGTTTTTGTGATAATATGTAATAAAACAATGCACAATGATGGACAATATTAAAATACGGAGGTCCACAAACTTAGTTTCACGTCCATGTTGCTGTTAGATTAGATTTTTGTACGTTAGTTTTTACAAATGCGATAGTTGTTGCTTAATGTTCGTTCAGACGTCTATTGAAGAATTATTATTATATTACGTATTAAGCTGATACTAAATTTACAATTAAACTAAGTAACAGTATGTTATTAAAATTGGTCTTCTCTTTTAATATCACCGAGTTAAAGATATCACGTAACATGCGATAACGAAGAACATGCACATTAGTTCTTGAATTAAGAATTCAGATAGTGTAAAATTATCATCGCCCAAAACTTTATAATGAAAAATCTGTTTTTTTTTATCCCATTCCCATAATAATATCGATAAATCCTCTCTCTCTTATCCTCTACACTACACTCACTACAATGTTAAAATCAACTTTTTAAGTACAGTAGTTTCGTCTGCGCGTTGATTGTCAGTAAGCCAGTAAGGTACGTAATACCGAAGCTAAGTACTTTTGTGAAAAATATTTGGTCAGCTTAACGAATGCAATAATAATTTAAAATATAGATTAATAATAATAATTAGCTATAGTGATAATTTATACTTGGTTTATATGGTCATAAAATTTCACTCTATTTCTATATGAGCGATTAATCGATTTAGGTAAATATTAGATAAATTGTACAGTTATTGACTTTTTCAAACAAAATTGAATGTAATTAAAAATTTGTAAGTCTTTAAAAATTTTAAGTCTGCACTTACAAGTTGTTGCAGCGAGTTGTTGTAATATTATATTTTTTTAATGATATATTGTTTTTTTTTTCATAAAACAATTAATCGATTTTCTTTGTTTTCAATTGTTTATGATATTATAAGTCGATGTCAAGCTTTAAATTCAATGTTAGCTTTAATTATAATCGAATAAAAGTTATTATTATATTCTAAATTTTGTTTAATAGTAACTTTTATTTTACTAAAAGTAAAATTATATATTCATTAAGTAACAGAATATATTTGTATTTACTTATTTATTGTATTCAAAAACATATCATTTAAGTTTATAACAAAAGGCCTAAGACAGAACGCCGTGATATTTCAAAGTAATAACAAAAATAACAAAAAAACAATCACAATTATAATTTGAGATGTAATTAATTTTGAAAAAGTGTTTATAAATAAATCGAATTATATTAAAACTATACACAATAGCGTAAAGATTTTGACATTTCTTCAGTTTCTTTAGAAAGAATATAAAATATAGACATCATGATTAAAAATATTTTCAAATTTTATAATCATTATAATTATAATATTACAAATATAAAACAAAAATTATAAAAGACAATATTATGTATTAATTATGTATATTAAAATATTAAAATTTTGGATATAAATAAATTATTTATTAAATTTTGAATTGGAACCTTAAAACTGCATTCTTCAATTTTATATAACAAAGTTATTATTTTTACGGATTATTAAGCACAAAAAGTATTCTTAAAACTATCTGTATATTGTACATAATGTATATTTGAGGTCATCAATTGGAAAGTGGTTTAACTATAAATTTTGATTTATGGTTTTTTCATACAATAACCAATAATGATTTTAGTAACTCATTTATAAAAATCTGTTACTCAATAACTAATATATAACGCTGTCCCTTTCTTACCGGTATTAAAAAAAGAAGACACATACTATTTCATAGTAAAGGCATAGTAACTTATCTCAAACAATGAAATTTATATTTTAAATAACTAATGCCACTTTCACACTGATAACCTCTCTTATATTTGTTTACAAATGTAGCGTAATGTTCGTGTAATATTGTTTTTGTGTAGACGGTCTTATAACGCCTATATGAATGTTGTTTATAGATTATTAAATATAGCGTTCAATGTTTTTTGATTATACAATTGTCTATTATTTAATATACCCTTATCCTTCTCTTATAACGAAATTAAACTCAGTACTAATAGATAATCTTTATATTTTCTAAGTCAATCTATGTGATACTTCTAATACATTATACATATTTCTTATATAGTCGTGGCGAATTGACTCAAGTTGTGGGTTTAATTTCCACTCGAGGAAAACTCAATTAATTGATATTTTCGTTCCGCCACTTAATAAACAATATCTCTAGAACTCGGTGGAAAATGGGGAATGGAGTATCTTAACACTAGGGATCGTCTGCCTATCCTCGTATATGGGGGAAACAGCGTGAAACTAAAACAAACAATATATACACATATTATATACATACTCAAAGTGAAATTTCACTTTCTCTCTCTAGTAACATAAAGCATGGCGTTGAGTATTGCCAACCTACAGATATGCTAAACGGAATGTCTAGTAAAACCCAGTATTACAACAACTAGATTCTCTTAGTCTTTTGTTATGAGGGAGAAACCGGAATCTAAAAAAAAAATTATTCATACTTATACTAGTAGTATTCATTCAAATACACTGAAATTGGGCCACGTCAGTCAAAGTAAAGTAAAAAAGTATTCTATAGGTACCACTATATTCAAGACCGTGACAATGAATTCTTAAGAACAATGTTCTGCAAAACATTTAAAAATGAAAGAATGATAAAATACCACAATATACAAACTGGTCAAGTGCGAATGGAACTCGTCCATTGAGGGTTCCGTGTCAGTTTCATGATTATAGATTAACGGGAAGTAACTATCACTTATAAAAGTTCACAAATTTAAGTTGCAGTATCCACTAATTTTGTATGAAACGAAGTACACATAAAAGTTTTAAATAGTTGTTTTCCTGTAATATATTATTTATGATATGAATGTTCATTTTTTTATAACTTTCCTGTAATAGTAGATAATGAAAATTCTCAATGGCTTTATTTCACGTTTTAAGGCCAACACATTCCGGATATACGGTAGTTTGGTAGTTCTTTAATTATGGCATTACAAACGTGTTAGTTAAGCACAAAATCTCATCACCTACGTCATAAGAGCACAAGAAATTTGTTAAAAAAAAGAGATGTCTCAACGTTCAGTCAGTTTCACCAGTCAGTAATGTTCAAAAAAGTCATAAAACCGAATCGAAAGGATAATACTATGTTCATATATTTTTATTTTATACGATTTATCTTTTCATAGAGCGCTACAATTAGATATTAAAGATATGGAAAATTTATATAAGCATAAAAAAGTAAGTTTATATATACGATATAATTTTTTTTTCATAATCATAATATTGCCACTTTATTATTTCACTTCCAAATAATAAAATATACCATATTAAAGTTCACACCAAAACAAGTTTTATTAAAGCATTTTCTTGTATGTAGGGTTGCCACTTTAGAAATATGTACATATCTGGAAAAATAAGTTAACTATTAACTACCCGCAATTTCATTTTCGTGAACTATAAAGTAAGACCCTATAGGAGTTTCAAATTATTTATTAATTATTTAATAACGAATATTAATTATTTAATAACGAATGAGTTTTAGTCGCCCACATAACACAAGTTATAGTTCACCTAGCTGTTTGAGAGACCATTTTACCGAATTAGTTCGAGTAATTTAATTATCAAATTGTTTTGATAAGTTATAGAACATTTATTATTTAGGGTGGAATTGAAGTTAGTGCTCGCATACTTAAAATTTGCTTGATATTTGCAGTATATACAGTTTATGTATTTACATAGTATTTTTAAGGTTCCGTACCTCAAAATTAAAAGACGGAACCTATAAGAGCATTGTTGTTTGTCCGTCCGTCCGTAGGATCAGCTTGTCAAGATAATTTTTCCCATCCATAAAATGGAAATTTATAGGCATTTCTCAGAAAAAAATATTACATACTGATAATTGTAGTTAATTTCAAATAAATAAACAAAGAAATTTTCTTGCTAAAACAGATTTGTGAAAGAAAAATGTAATAGAACACCTCTGTTTTCCAACATAAGGTGTATGAACAATATAATTTTATTATAATCTATGAAAAGTATATTTTCAAAGTACCTACCATTTCCGGTTCATTTCAGTCACTTCAAGCTAGAGCTTCGTCGTCTTAGACGACGAAATTTCTCTAGGTTATTATATATGAATTCGTCGTAGACGACGAATTCATATATAATAACCTAAAGAAAAAATAATACTCGTATAATAATATTAAAAAAAATATCGTCAACCCTATTAAGGACGGAAGTTACCTTAGAGACGCATATTACGTCCAAGTAATGTGCTTTATTGTAAATATTCTTATAAACCTGTGTGGACCAAGTTATTGCCACAATAAAATAATTTTGAATATTAATATAATATATATATATAACATATTAATAATATAAGAATTATTAATAATAAAATAAATCAGCTTCACGCTGTATCCCGCAGGGTAGGCAGAAGAAACTTAGTGTTAAGACACTCCATTCCCCACGCCGAGTTCTGGAGGCACTGCGTGTTGAGCGGCGGAACTCAACGCCACGCTTTGCCTCGACACCAGAGTGAAGAAATGAAAGTATAAATGTAAGTAAATATTTCATTTCCTCGAGTGGGGATCGAACACACAACTAGTCAATTTTACAGTCACACTTTGTGCCCACCACGACTGGTCCCTGTTATTTTAATATTATTGTTCTATTGAAAGATGAAAACTTACAAATAAGAAGTTAAATGTCTTTTGAAAATTACTAAAACTTTTAATATAAAACATAAAACATAAACAGTGTATTTCTTCTTTTTTTAAATAAGATTTTAATGTAATTTAAGTCAAGTTTTGAGTTTAGAAACTCATACACTGTTCTGTTGTGGCTGAACTCAATGTCTCAACTCAAAAGTGGGGTGGAAAATGAAGAACTGATTGTCTTAACAGGAGAATAACTCTAAAAAAAATTACTTATGTAAAAAATCCTCTCCACAATATTTTATACAAACGTTTTTGCAGTTAAATTCACAACAACCGAAACAGTCATTGCTACGAGTCCGCTTACAAATTACACTCATTTCACCCAAAAAAAATCTGCGTCACACCCATCGCGACATCATTCCAGAACGTTCCTTTCGCTTCCCCATATTTATAAACTTTTTATTAAAAACCCCAGAAACGCTGACAATATTAAGGGTCACCGTTACGTGACTGTATTTACTGAGAATTTGTACTGAGATATTCAAGAAAATTTGAAGTTGAGATGAAAGATATTTTTCGAGGTTTTGTTGTTATTTACGTGATGTTACAAGTATCTGCTATGACTGTTGCTGGTTTGTTGCAGGTTCAAAATTTGAACGAAGTATTAAAAATTAGTATTGATATTTTTCTGAACTGCATGCGGCGAAGAAAGAAATATAAAGAAGAACATAATAATGTTAATTAATATGTCATACTATTTACTTTTGGTAGGCAGAGGGAACCTGGAAAACTGTTCTCATCTAGTCAATTCTATTTCTCACTCTATATCGAATTCTAAAGATATGCGTAATGAGTGGCAGAACTAGATGCCGCGCTTTTCCTTGATACCAGAGCGAAGAAATCAAAATATTAATTAAATATTGAATTTCCTCAAATGCGAGTTGAACCTACAACCTGTCGCGATTACAGTACGCTTGATATTGTTTTATTTATATTCAACAAAACAAGAAAGGAATCCCAAACAAGTCCTCAAATATTGCGT
>DWAO01006506.1:0-10870 GCA_018230605.1 Heliconius congener
CAACCAGTCGGTTTTACAGTCACACTTTGTGCCCCTGCGCCACGACTGGCCTCAGATTTAAATTTAGATGTTAATTACTTCTATGAAAAGTCACGTGGTACTCAATTTTTACAAATATTTGTTTTTGCTTAAGCTAGTAGGTATTTAGTATGAGTCTACAAGTTAGTATTAGTAGTGAGAAAAAAGTGTCCATTAAATGTGTACTATGGGAAAGCAAATAGGTACAAAGTGTTTTTTTTGTAATCACAAATGGCGCTGAAAATATTATTTATCTTTTAATTATTTGTCACAAAATTAAAAAGGCACTGTCAGTTTACAGTTAAAAGTGTATCCATTCACTAATCGGGCTGTAAATATAGAATTAATTCTAGTAGCGCTTCAGCAATGGAGTCTATAAAAGAGTCCAGAATTTATGAGTATTGTCCGAAACGAGCTTCCGTCTCGCATTAGTATTAGCTATTTTGGTGTTCGCTCACTGTGAATGCTTCTTATATATAAGTACGGATATTTGTAACTGTTAACTTTTATTAACTGTAATTTTTAACCTCTTCGCTCTGGTGTCGAGGCTAAGCGCGGCGTTGAGATCTGCCACTCAACACGCAATGCCTCCAGAATACGGCAGAAAGTGGGGAATGGTATGTCTTAACACTAGGTTCCCTCTGCCCACCCTGCTGTATGCGGGATACAGGGTGAAGCTGATTTATTTATTTATATATTTTATCTAATATGCCATAAGAAAATAACGATAGTAATGTTTATTATACAAGTAAAAGCAATTCACTTCGCACAACACATGTTTCCTTACACGGCTACCTTAAGTAACTTATAAATAAAACTAAATGAAAAATAAAAATAAACGAATGACATTAATATAGTGTCTCCGGAGACATTTAACGCGAGCTGTACCGCCTTTTAGAATATAAAACCACGAAATTAAAGAGGGTCATTAAATTTTGATGGGGACTTAAGTAGCTCTTGAATCGTGTTATTGCTTTGAAACGATGTTTTGAAACACTCGTACTTTATCCGCTGTTATTGAATAGAAACAACTAAGGCTTGTGTAGTTCTCACCTCAGGTAAGTAGTTCGGACCTACGGCGGGTTGATCAAAACCATTAGCTTGATATAATTGTAAACAGCCTCCATAAATGGATTATTTAAAACAAATAGAAATCACCAGTAGTTCTAGAGATTAGTGTGTTCATACAAAGAAACTGTTCAGGTTTTTATCTTATATTAGAGTTCTCTAGATTCTGGACTTCTGTACTCTAAAAGTATCGATGAGACAATGTTAACATCCTCAATATTTACATAGTAGTACATATGTATATTATTTCACTAAAATAACCTAATTAAGGTCCTTTGAAACTTTAGCAAAATAATTTTAACTTTGTTTTCAATTTATTTATTGTTTTGTAAAAGTTTAGCTTATTGTGGATTTTGTTTAGATTCGTAATTCTTCGTGTTTATTGAGCTTAAAAAGAATTACCCAAATGTCAATAGATAAGACAATGAAATGTTGTTTATATATACGACTACTAATACATTAATAAAAATATGGCAGTTTACATAATATTTTAATATATCAAATGAGAGACAAATTTGTCCTCCTTGTTACCACGAACCACTGTAAAAATACAAAACTTACACAGTTTATTTTCAAACTTAATGCAATAGCTTTATATAAGGTTATCAAGAGCTTATTATATTTTATACGGCAAGTTTGTAAGTGGAGTTAACTAAGCGCACAACCCACTTGCGGTGTAACGCACGCTGTTACATATTGTCTCGCAACAGCGTCTCGCGCGGTTTAACAAGGCTATCTCCCGAGTTATTATTGCGGCGCGACTTATATTGTGCTCTAGAGTAATGTTGGAGTGTACCACTTAAATACAGCACGGATTTCGCACCCCTGTTCCTCAGCGAGAAAGGTGGTTTTCGTGTAAATGAATGTGAAAAGATAAGCCAGTGGGACATTGTACTGGCATCTCGAGTAACTGGCTGCAGTTTTATGGAGACAAATGCTAGGAACGAAACCTTCCTCGCGTCTTGGCGCTGACTCATACAATTACTTACACGCGTCTTGCACACTAAATGTCACTCGTACATCTTGTGTAAGTTGTGTAAATTATGCAGATATAATAACAATAATATATATTTTTAGTTTCACACACACATAGCGGGATCCATAAATATACCTTGCAATGAAATCACTTCCTTCTCCACTCTTCGATGAATTCAGAGTCGTAACTCGTTGCACAACAAAACGCAACACTACGCTTTTGAATCAAAAATATTTAGTCGAGTACGAGTGAGGATCAAATCTAAGAAATTATCATTTACAGTCATTTATCGCGCAACGCCCTAATGGTGAAAAGGTTCCATTCATCTATTTTAAATAACGCCGCTTACTTTATTTTTCCTCTCCATCAGACGTCACCGACATGCAACAAGTACAAATTTACAAAGTACCTACTTATAATTATCCGGTCAATTTACTAAAACCAGAATGAAGTCGTTAAGGTTCCCTGCACCGACCGCTGCACTCGTACTTCTCGACGCGCGCACGCGACGCCACCTTCGGAACAGATGCCGGAAAAAATTACGCCGCGTCAGGAGACATGCCGACACCGTACTGTCGTACAACACGGCAGCTGAACGAAGACGTTATGGGAACATGGAGGCTGGTAACTAGACGCGACACGACTTACCATGCAGGGAAGTTGCTGAATGGTTTTTTTCTTTGTTTTAAATAGAGGGAATTGACTGCAAGACACTCGTTTTCTACTTTTAGAGATATTGTGTATTGAGTGGCGGAAATAAACGCTTCGTTTGGTCTTGTTAAAAGAACGAAGTAATGAAAATATTTAATAGTTATAAATATATGACTCGTGTGATGTGTGACATTGTGATATTTTTTTTTTATTACAAGTTAATAGTTTAGTATTTTAAAAAGAGTACACTTCCATTCGCTAGCAAGATGAGAAATTGTTTCTATTAACAACATTAATAAATATCTTGCATTATTCCACGTATAATGTTGTATACGGCTAACTACTAGACGCGGTGATGGCGTGTCCGACCGACTAATATATTTGAAGCTTTCGCTATTTAAATGACTACCTCGAGACAAGGAGCCTGTCGCCGTTACATTAGTACCGCGCGTTCAACACGCAATGATCTCAAATGGGAAAGGGCAGTGGAAACGTGACGGTGTCGTTTGGTTCTTCTGGTTTAGTTATTGAAAATTAAGATATTTTGAGCTTATCGTGTATATACCGTACAACAAAGTAGGCAGAGACCAGAGAGAACGGAGTGTTAAGAAGACACTGCGGTATCTCTCACTGAGTCACAAAATGTCTATATCAAAAATAGTTTTTACAATTTTTTCAAGTTTTTTTTTAACAATATTTTGGTTATTTATGAATACGAGAGAGATACTAAATATTTTTGTGATACGACGACAATGGTACCACTCTTTGCTCTCAAGACCGCTCCAGACTAGTACCTACACAATGAAGTAGGTATATAGTATAGTAGATATATATATATATCTTTATTTGTAATTCCCGCTTATACAGCGTGTCCCTCGCGCCCTAAGGAATGCCAAGTAATAGGGATAAACAAAGAAGCAAATCCTTACGCGGGGGAAAAGTATATTAAATTCCTCGCGGACAACAATTCAGCCATTAGACGGCCGGAAGCGACACTCCGAATAAGTCACAGAGATCATCAACTGAGGTCCTTTTTTGTGTTTGCTATTTAAAAAAAAGGAGTTTTATTATACAAGTTTATGTTTCTAATTGGTAAAAAATATAAAAGTAAACGGTGATAATTTTTGCATAAACTAATATAATCGACTATAGTTGAGGCGATGGAGCCTCCGTGGGGCGGCGTCTAACTGCTAACGCGATAACTGTAGGTTCGATGGACATTCTTAGGGATGAATTATTTACATTTGTTCACTTTGGTAGACAATGTGAGGCGGAAAGTTCCACCACTCAATGTGCAGTTAGACACTGACTACGAGGGGAGGCGGAAACGGAGTGTCGCATTACTAGGTATCTTCTATCTACCTACACTAGTAGGGTAAGGGAAGAGAGCGTTAAACTGTTTATTAACTTAGAAAATAATATATGTTTCATAACAGATGTAAGTCGAAATTCGCAGCATTTTTTGTATTTCACTAATAATTCCATTTACAAAATAACTCTCGCCAGCCGTTAACACTAACGTTCTCGCCGCCGACACTTTAAAAATGGTAATTTCTACCTCTCACACTGTACTTAAATATATATAATTGCTCTGAAAATATACGCAACTGAGTCGTCCCCGCTGATATCTCTCTTTGCACGCGACAGCAAAATTAGAGACGAGTTACGGTAAAATAACTTAGCGGGCTCTCTCCTGTTCTTCATGTTAACTAAATAATATTGAACCAGAGCTACAACTATATAAAGCTATAACACAAAATTACTTTTTGGTCTATAATTGAATGTTATTTTTGATAACTTAACTGAAAATGAACAAATCGAGTGTGTCTAATAAAAAGCGCGTGGTTGAGCACCGCGACTCAACAATAAAAAGCACGTGGTTGAGTACCGCGACTCAACATGCGTAGCCACGAGCGATCAGCAAGTTATCTAAACACTTGAACCTACTTACAGAGCCCATTGTTTTACGAAACTCAATAGAACCATTTCACGTACAAATCTAAAAAGGAACAAAACAGCAAAAGTTCAAAACAAAATTAAAAACTCACTGTGGTAGTATATAAAAGAATAAAGTATTTAGTGAGAAATGAAGACGCCGGAGTTAAAAACTGGCAACTCTAAGTAAGTGGCCATTATGAGGGGGTTCCCGGGAGCTGCTTTGTCCGCGGCTTGTGTTGAATTAACTATCGACGGAACACACACACGTTGGTAACTTTTTAATGTGTTCTTAAAAATTTTGTATTGTATTGTATTCATAAAATAACAACTTTTTTTATCTTATCAGCATAGGCAGTAAGTAGGCAGCCGGAGCGTTTTTACAACTGATATGTAACGATATTTAAATTATAATGACAATATAGTCTGTAAGAACTACTCTGTTAAAGTGTATTCTACGGATGTGAATTGTCCTATTAACTAGTAGTAGCGCTTATGTGAAGCTTTAATATAAGTAAAGAGATCTGAGTGTACGAGTAGCTGCAGAATGGGAAGGAAGTGGAATATGTCAAAGGCGGCTAGAGTAGTCTCCTTACCTCCTTTGGTAAGCAAAATATGGTTTTTTGTACATTTTTCGAGATGTCGCATATTGAGTCGCAGAACTCAAAGCCGCGTTTTGTTGAGGGCGAGAAAATTAAAATAATTTAAAAATAGATATATCCCCGAGTGGAATCTGAAACTTAGTTTTTATAGTTAGGCGTTATTTCTGTCTGTTGTATACTTATAGTAAAGGTTCTAACAAAAAAATGTCTGCGTTAAAATTTACATAAGTATTTGGGAGATAATCTAATAATAAATTACTTTTTTCTATACTTTTCACCTATTTTTGTACATTATGACAGTGTACAAATAGAAATATTTATTCCTTTCAATAAAAATAGTTACCAAAGAGTTATGGCGTCGTACGATAATAGGAAAATATTAACAATAATGTGCTTAAACACAATAAACACAAATAAATAACAAATGTATTATAAGACAATAAAGCAGCCGAGTACAAAAGACAGTCGAGCTCTTACAATAGATTAAATACGTGCGCACCCTCACAATTGATTACATTATCATCCCTCAATCATCTGGAGGGAAGTTTGCAACTTGCCACTGTGCGAGTTAAATGTTATTTATTTAGTTATAACGTACCAACATCGATTTCACGATTCAGTGTTTACGGATATTATCTATTTATAGTAGCTATGTGCTGTGAGTGTCCATTAAAAACATTTCACTTTCAAAAACTAAAAAAAAAATTAAAATTACCTAAAATTGTTTTACTAATTTATTACTCCTATCCATACTACCATAAAGCCCACAACCTCCAGTGCCCGAAACTGCGCCTCCCTAAGTCAAAAAACTGAGATACTCTTAGACCAAGTCTAAAACCTTAGACCAAACAAACAAGGCACGCTCCACGGCAGCCCTTAACCACGCTTAACATAGATTTCAGGGGTCTAGACTAGAAGCTGAAACCAGCACCATCTGGAGACGGCACGGCTGTCCTTATTATTTTTGTTGAAGACTCGGTCGGGGACCAAGAGAGCCTTTCTTCAATGCCTCTACTGGAGTCATATCAATTTTGAAAAGACTTGACACCTACCTGGCTTCGAGTTGATTTGGCCAATCATGTTCGAGATTTGGACACAGTAAAAATGTAGAAACGTATCGATTCATGGAGCACATGCAGTCCGCTATTGACGATATCATCTCGCAGGTCCCTTGCGTTGAAATCGTAATCTTGTCTATTTTAATGTGCAAAATGCCGATTGGATTAGGTCATTCACCATCGACCACCAGGTCTGCATTTGACGTTCTTGTGGCAAATTACTAACCTAAAAGCCTGACAAGGCACCTGTGCACCTCCTCATGTGTCATGGGCGGTGGTGATAGCTTACCATCCCATGACTTGTACGCTCGTTCGCCTTGCCATTTAGGAAAGAGGAAAAGATATGCAGTGGCATTATTTGTTATCTGTATTTTGATTAGACTGCGTTTATGCTTACTAAAAACTTACTATAAATATTTTCACAAAAATGAAGTATCAAATTTTTTTATTTCTTTACATTGTAATCGAGGAATGCGCGGCGTTGCGCTCCGCCACTCGATACTCAATGCCTCTAGAATTCGGTGGAAAGTTGATAACGAATTGTCTTAGCACTAAGTTCCCAGGTTCTCTTTACCTACTCTGTTACATGTGGTATATAGCGAGAAGCTAAAACAATATATATATATATTCACAATCCGTATTAACGTATTCGATTAATGGTATAACGAAACAAAGCCGTTGAAATCGCTCCAAATATTTGTTTCATTAGAATAATAAAACGTGATTTATTGGTAACAGACAATAACGACATAACGATAACGGAATAACGGAACAGCGGCGTAACGACGGTAATCGCCTGGAAAATATGGGAATGTGTAAAAACGTCGGTTACCTTTGTCCCAGCGTTTAATTAAACGACGCCGGATAGAAATGCCTGCAACGACTCGAATAAGCGCTAAAGGGATTACATTGACAAGTGGTCACTCGACGGCGACAAATAAAATGGGAGAGTTGTGGCGTTACGGGATAATTGGTTTTACAACAATCGATAATTTGTAATATACGAGCGTACGTACGTAGGGGGCATTACCTATATGGAGATTGTAGACGGACCGTATTTTATAGGGATTAAACGTAGATTCATAGTGTTTTAAAATAAAAAAAATATAATAAACCAGATTCACGCTGTAGCCCGCACAGCAGAATGCCCCTGCCTATCCCTAATTTTAAGACACTTTGTTCCCCACTTTCCGCCGAATTCTGAATTCTTAAATAAATATTTCACTTTCTCGTGTGTGGATCACACTTTGTGCACCTGCGCCACTGGCCTCACATAATTATACATTTTAAATCCTTATCCTACTTATTACAATTCTGAAAGAAATGGTTAAATGTTTTATGTAAATTTGTAGGTATATAGAATTTGACTTAAAATCTATTCTCAAAATGCTAAATTCCTAAGTTAAAATTCAAAAAGATTCAACATCATATCAGCTTCCCAACACCGACTACTGGACATATTCCTCCCCCCGTGCTCCTCATAGCGCTCGGTCCCGTTTCCAGCATCCAATGGTAAAAAGATTTAAATAAATGTTATCAAATATTAAGAAATCAAGAATTAACTAATTAAATGTATTTTATACTTCCTGTCATTAGTACAATAGTATTGAAAAAATTTAACAGTCAACAAGCGTTCCAAAGTAACGAAAAGTGAAATATATATAAAAGAGAGCGAAGTAATCCAACAATCAACAAGCGAGCGAGCGATGGCAAGTGAACGACGCCGCGGCGAGGCCTCGTTCACAATGGTGGTGGTGGTGGTGGTGGTGACGAAAACTTTTTCAATTAGTTGACCGACCCTCCCGCGCGCCTCCGCCGACGCGGCACTCTAAATTAAATTAGTTTCAATACACAAGAAACTTACTCCTTTTGTTCAGTTGATCTGCCTCCCCCCTCCGCCTCCTCCGTACTGCGTAGCTTTTTCCTTTGGCAGGACCTATGCGTAGGCTTTCGTGGCGCGGAGGGACATCGTTTGAATGTAAACGTTTTCGATCTTCACTCATTGCTCTGATAATACCTAATCCTTAAATGTCAAAATGAGGTGCAAAGCGCAGAATGGAGTGCATTGACACTAGGTTCTCTTTGAATCACGCTATATGAAAAAAACTAACTACATTGTTATTTAATACGTTTCTTCAATCTTTGGTGGTTTCTCGGAAATAGTAAAATATACGGCGTCGTTACGACACGTTGTAGTTGGAGATGGTAATGTGATTTAATTACGCTTACAATGTTGAAGATCACAGCTGAGCTCAAAGACGTCAATAAAAATGACATTATGGTGATGTCTTCATAGGATTTTATAGAAAGCGATGACTTTTGCTACTGAATTTAGTATTTGATGTTTCTTTATGACATTCAAGGAAGTTCTGAGTGATTTTTTTTGCTAAATCATCTAGCTAAATCATTTAGCTTAGTTATTCGTTCTTTACTAAACCTGAGGGCACTTAAGGTAATTGTAATTTATTAAGCTAATAAAATAACATAACTGAATTACGTGATTATGAATAATAATCCTAATGTATGTAATATACATAAAAACATAAACGATTCTTTCGGCCAATAAACATTGCTAAATTACTAACAGAATGAGATGAAGAAATGCCGTTTTTAATATTGCACATGATTTAGTATCTATTAAGATAAACAATCACACTGATACATCGCGTGTGGAGACGCTGTAAAGTATCGAAAGTATATTTAGAAATCAATAACATCTCATTATAAGCTATATATATTCATCGAATCTCATTCAAATCAGATAAGTTATAATAAACATACATAAGTAAGTAGTAAAGTTAGTTGTTGTTCCCATACATTCGTTGCTTCACCGCTTTGGTGGTGAAGACCGTCAACCCACACATTACAAGTTTTGAAATAAGTTCAAAAAAGTGAAACAGTTAAACAGAAAAAAAAAACTGTAATTATAACGTAACTTCTACACTATATATGAACATCCGCACAAACGCCAAGCCAGCCAGCCAGCTCAGCCCGCTTCATAGTATTAGTATATATTAACTGAAACATATAACAATATGTGAGTTGACTCGGTTCACCTCCAGAGCGCTGGGTCGTTTCTCTCCGAGCGAGAACACTCAAAACAATCCCGTCGATAGATAAATGTTCAATATAGCTTCATTTGAGAAAGCTATTAAGATTGTAATCGACGCTGCGTGTCTTTAATGCGTCAATTTGTATGCGCGTGTGTGATCACTCCTTAATAGATAAAACCGCCCACGCGGTCGCCCCCGAGCTCTTGTGAGCTCGTGTGTACGCAACGACGTCTTCTTGCTAATAATTTCATATGAGTATCATTATTAAAATAAACTTATTTATTTTTTAAAACTGATAAAACTTTTGGCAGTGTCTTCACTGTAGACGCGATAGTCGTGGGTTCAATCCCCCAATCAACACGCTGTCTCGAATTTTAAGTAGAACGTGGAATTGGAGAGTCTTAATACTGGACCCCCTCTGCAAACCTTAGTATGCGGGAAATGGTGTTTTAAATATTATGACCTCATAATAGCGATCTTACTTCAAATTTAAATATAATTTGGATATAAAGGTATATGCAAAATAAAAAAACCTTTTTTATAAGCCAGTTAAAAAAAACTGTAGTCCCTCAAACTGCCACTCAACACGCCATGCCTCATGAATTCGGCGGATAATAGGGAATGGAGTATCTTAATACTAGGTTCCCAGGTTCCCTCTGTATACTTTACTATACGGCGTGAAGCTAAAATATTTAATAAAATAAAAAATAACTGCGACTATAAGACTTTGATTTTCTTTTACATCAAAAGCACAAATAGTACAAGAAAGAGAAACATAATTTAGGGGTAAGAAATCTTCGTTTCATGTTCTTATTACCGGCTGAAATTAATAACGTTTCAACGCAAGAACAGAACACGCAACACTGATTGAACAATGTCTTAGCGCCAACACCTGAGACCAGAGACCTGAGACCAGAGACCTGAGACACGTCGGAGATAATGTTTGGACTGCTAATAAAATGATAACTTTATTACAAGTATTATATAAGCAAATCGTGAGAAGTAAATAAGTGAAGTAAAATTAATTAGAATATAATAAATAAAGCTGCGGTTGCCGTTTCGTCGAGTGTAACTTCGATTTCCATTAGTGGAAATGAATGATTTAATATTTTCATTACTTCTTTCGAAAATGGGGAATGGAGGGTCTTAACACTATGTTCTCCTGCATATAGCAGTGTAGGCAACACTGCTATATGCGGGACATATCGTGAAGCTATAAAAAATAATCAAAGCTTATGAGTAAAGTTCGTGAGATGAGCCAAAATATATAGAGCCAAAATAAATTATAATGGCTATTCTCGTTGTTAATGCATATTATATATGTATGTCATACAGATTATAATATAATTTAATTAATTTAATCAATGGTTAAGCCACACGCGACTAAACCGATAGTACAGAACCGAACTGAAGATCATATACTATATACGATTAAACAATTAATATGATAAATGAAAACTGTGGGTATTTTTTTGGACATATCAAAAGCCTTCGACACTGTCTCTATTC
>DWAO01006507.1:0-10870 GCA_018230605.1 Heliconius congener
CATGCTGTTCCAGATCCAGAATGATCCGGAGACGATGACGAACCACTGGGACGTGTGGAACCCGGACCCGGCGAAGCGCCAACCGAAGTCGCCCAACCGCGAGATCCTGGTGTACCGCGGACCCGCTGCAGTGCAACCGAATCAGGACTGGCGGGCGCGGCAGTTCAAGACTGACGGACAGATCGACACCACCAACGCGGTGCGGTTCCAACTCGATTTCTCGCGCAACGAGATCACCGAACCGCCGGAGGGTGTGCAGCCTGCGCCGACTGAGATGACAGCGTGGTTCCCGGCGATCCAGCCGAACGACCGCCTTGCTGTCGTCTCTGTGCTCACGAGTCCGGGCGGCGTCGAGGTCGACCCGCAGTTGAAGATGCTCGACTACCGAGTGCGCAACGTGTCGATGTCGTCGAACTCGTGGGTTCGTGACATCCTGTGTGACGCGTCGATCAGTGGTATCGGTGGGCCGTACCTTGGGGCGTAACTCTGGTGTCAGTTCGGTGAAGTACAGCGATGGCTTGGTTCGCGGGTTGCGCGTGTTCGAGGCAAACATCATGCAGGCCATGTCTTCTGCGTTCGAGAAGGCTGACGCTGCGGGTGCGTTGGCGATCCAGAAGCGCATCGAGAAGGCCACCACGAAGACCGGTCGCGCACGTGCTGCGAGTAACACCGGACCGATCAACGCATTCACTGGTGAGCGTTCAGCTGGCCGTCTCCGTACCGGCGCGATGGCGTTGTCGACCACGTACCGGCCAGGTCCGGGCCGTTGGACCAAGAGCGGCAACTTCGACGTGCAGTTCGTATTCAGCAGCAGGCCGGTGAAGTACACGTTGCTGCAGGATCAGGGCTGGGGCGAAATCCGCGGCATGGTTGCGTACTACCGCGGATATGTTGTGTTTCGCAAGCAGTTGTTCCTCAGTGCAGCAGACTTTTTGCAGCGTGCGGGCAAGGATGCAGAGGCGTTGAAGTTCACCAAGCGCGCGGATCTGTTCGTGCCCGGCAATGGATTGCAGCTGGACGGCGTTCCTCGTAACCGCATCACCAAGGGCGGCAACCTTGCCAACAACGTTGGCAGTAGAGGTGATCAGTGATGTGGCGCGGTGAAGAGATATACGTCGAGATCGTGGAGCGGTTGCGTACGTACGTGGATACGCGGAACCTGGGAATTGTTGTGATGGAAGGTCCGGTCGAGTTGTCGGAAGACATCGAACGGTTCACTGTCGACGGTCAAATCAAGCCCGCGATCATCATGGAAGACTACGACGAGATCGATGGTCCGTTCCGCAGCAAGGGAATCACAGGACCGCGTGACGACATGAGCACGTTGCTGTTCCAATTCGTGTTGGTGACACCGGAGTTTCGGTGGTTGATGCGAATGAAGGATGTACTCCGAGATTGTTTGATTGGCTTCCAGCCAAACAATGCCGGTGTGCTCGTGAATGAAGGTACGCGGACCGGTCCCCCGGTCGGCACACCGACGACTCCCATCAGATACGTAACCACTGTCGGGATGTCTTTGACCGTGGGTACCACCGTGGTACCTTCCGGCTGAAATGAGGGAGGCAACAATGCCGCTGTACCGCGTGATCGGTTCCGGAACCGGACCCGACAATCCGGAACGGACGCAGGAGTTCTCGGAAGATCAGTTCGAGGCCCTGGGTTTGTCTGAGAGCTACGAGTTCACCGCAGAGCGCGAGCGGATCGAACTGCTCGACCGCATCAAGAACAAGGTCGAGGTCGACGAAGGCGATCCGGGCCAGCCCGCTCTCCCTCTCGGTGACGCCGACGAAGACGAGTCGACCAAGGTCGAGTCGTCGACTCCCACCAAGACCACGCACTCGGGGAGCGGTACCACCACCGCGCCGCGGGCCACCGGAAAGGGCTGATCTTCCATGGCGAAGAAGATGATCGGCCAGCGCAAGAACCTGTTGTGGGTCAAGGCGGCTGCGGGTATCGCAGCTACCATCCCCGGCCGGGCGATTTCGCTGGCGACTCTCACGTCGGACATCACCGCGGGCAACGTCATCGACTTGTCGCGAGCGATCACGGAGGGGTACACGCTGAACCCCACCAACTCCGACACCGACGACACGCGAATGGTCACCGATACCACCAACGTTGAACGTCGGTCCGGCTCGAACTACGAGGGCAGCTTCCAGTTCGCCCGCGAAGACGATCCGGTCACGAACAACGACTCGATCTTCGAGAAGGCGTTCCAGACCTTCAAGACCCCGTACCAGTCGGGGTTCTGGCTGCGGCGCACCGGGTATCTGTTCACCACGGCATTCGCCACGGGACAGAAGCTCGACGCATTCAAGTTCTCGTCCGACAACGGACGCGACTTGGAGACCGACGGAGGCGGACCGATCTGGTTCGAGGTTCCGTTCCGACCGAGTGGCGTGATGGAACTCGCCATCCCCATCACCACCTGATACGAGAGGACTGAACAACATGGCTGAGAAGCGGATGCTGGCTCCGAAGACGACCATCTGGGCGATTCCTCGCGCGAGCGTGGTGAACCCGTTGCTGCCGACCATCGCGGAGATCAACTCGGCAGCGAGCAAGAACATCTCCTGTGCCGTCGTCGAGGGGTACACCCTCAACGCGACCGACTCGTCCACTGACGACACCCGATCCATCTGTGACGGTGCCGCAGTCGAGGAAGTCACCGGCGGCAACTACGAGGGCGAGCTGACCTTCTTCAAGGAGGACAACCTGGCCGACAACGCATCGGTGTACAACATCGCGCAGGCGATGTTCCAGTTCCCGACGCGTGTCATCCTCGTCAAGCGCATCGGCAAGCTCTCGACTGCAGCTGCTGCAGCCGGTGACGTCGTGTCGACGTTCTCGTTCGAGAGCGACCACCCGCAGGAGATCGACGGCGGTGTGGAGACCCCGCACCAGCTGACCGTTCCGTTCCTGCCCGACGGAGAGATGACGCTGTTCCGCACGCTCTGATCTCCATCAGACGTTCCTCCCTGGGGCGAGTAACTGACCCGGTACCTATCAGGTGCCGGGTCAGTTACTATTCAAGGGTAAGCAGTTTCCGCACCAGGGAGGATAAGGAAAATGAGCAACGCAACAGTGCAGGAAATCGAGGAAGTCATTTCGAGCACGGATTCCAGCAAGGAATTGAAGCCCGAAATCCTCGACCCGAAGGACTGGATCGTCAACGGCGGCAAGCTGTTGCCGACCGACGACATCTCCGTGTTCAACGATCAGCAGGCGTCGTACCAGCTGAACGAGTGCGTCGACAAGCTGAAGCGCCTGCGCGAAGAACTCGACGAGGAAGAGCAGAAGCAGAACATCGCCTCCAACAACAACTACGCACCGCGCGACATCACATACGTCGATCCGTATGCCGAGAAGATCGAACAGCTCAAGAGCGAGATCGAACGTTGGGAACTGGCGCAGGCGCAGGCCGTCGCCACTCTGCGCGAGCACCGGATGGTGTTCACCCTGAAGGGCATGGGCTCGAAGTGGGTCAAGACGATGGGCAAGATCAACGACAAGCGCACTGCCGCCAACCTGAAGAAGTTGGTTCGCGAGCACCGCGCCGCGCTCGCCGCTGACCCGGAGATGTCCAAGGAAGACGAGGCGATGCTGATCGTCGACCAGAAGGACGAGATCGAAGAGTGCAAGTTCGAAGGCCAGATGTATTGGTACTACACGCTTCTCGCCAAGGCCATCGTGAAGATCGAAGTGCCGTACGCCAACCGTGTGCTGAATGAGGTCGACTACTCGCCCGAGCAGGTGCGCGAACTCTGCGACGAATTGCCGGACAGCCAGGAGGTCCGACTGATCAACGCGGTCAACCGGATCATGGACACATCGCAGATGGTCGACCCCCTGGTGGACGCCGGATTTCCTAGCTGACGTTCTCAGTCGAGATGAGAACTACGGCTGGCTCGAAGCGATCCGTACAGCAAAGGCGTGGGGCATTCAGCCCCTCGAACAGCTGTGTGTGCCGAAGAAGTTGCTGGGCCGCAACGAGTACCAGATGGTCAACGCCAGGTTGCGGTCGGCGCTGCAGGTTCTCGAAGCCGAGACCTGCATCGGTTGCGGCCAGCCAGCGTGGATCGGCCGGTCGACCGACACGATGGTTCAGTTCGACACGCACATCACCACCTGTTACGCGTGCGCCAAGCTCGAAGACGCTCAGGAAGCGCAGGGTAAGAAGACCGGCAGCACGGCGGGAGAAACAAGCGCTGTTCGACGGGTATGTTCGCCCCTCTCGACGGTCCTACCTGACACAGCTGGGGCGGTCCGCGCAGCGGCGGCGGGTCAAGCAGAACACCGAGCACAGTCTGAAGGAGTAGGGAATGACGGCAGCAGGCGGCGGCGGTGCAAACCTCAACGCGAACGTCAGAATCGCAGCCAACTTCCAAGAGCTGAAAAAGGCGTCTGACAGCGTAGAGGGAATGAAGGCGCGACTTGCCGAGATGGCAAAGTCGCTCGAAGGTGTTGACAGCAAGACACTCGCGTACAACAAGCGACTCGCTGCACAACTCGATGTCTTCACCAAGTCGTCTGCTGCTGTCCTTTCCTACGTCAAGGCAACTGACGCGCTCGCATCATCCACAGTCAAGAGCACCGACCGTGCGAAAGCATACGCACAGGCGCTGGCTGATATCGACAAGGCGCTGAAGGCGTCGCCCGCGGGCAAGAAGAACGGCCCCGGAACTGTCGACGAGAAGGCCGTAAAGAACACACTCGACCTGTACAAGAAATTGGCCGAAGTCAGTCGCACTCGCGCGCAGACCGTACTCGCTGAAGCAACATCCATCGAACGACTCGCCAAAGCCGAACTCGCATTGGCGAAGGCACGTGGACAGGGTGACGCCGGAAAGGCCGCGTCGGCCAAGGCGGATCGTCAGGCGGCACAGGCCGCGAAGGTCGCTGCCAACGCTCAGCAGAAGGCGGCAGAGGACCAGCTGCGGCAGCTGCAGAGCCTCGGTACCGCTCGCGGTAAGAACGAGTCTCAGATCGAGCGTCAGCGTCAGGCGGAGGCGAAGCTGGCTGTCAGCGCAGCGGCCACCGGCCAGCAGCGCATCGCCATCCTCGACAAGGAGCAGGCGCGTCGAGCGGCTGTGCTCGGACAGCTGCAACGCGAGGCCGTCGCGTTGGAGAAGGTCGCCACTGCAGCGAATCGGAAGGCCACACAACCGGGTGCTACCCCGGCTCAGATCGCAGCTGCGGTGCAGGCTGAGTCGCAGTATCAGTCGATGCTGCAACGAGTTTCGCGCGCTACCAACGACTTGTCGACCGCAAGTCGTCAACTGGACAGTGAGATCCAGAAGCTGAGCAAGACCACGCGCGACGCGTCACGTGATCAGGACACGTTCGGCACCAGCATGAACTCGACGCGCTACGCGTTGTATGAAGTCGCAGCTGCGTACACCGCTGTTGCCACCGCAGGTGCGAAGCTACTCGGGTTGCCGGTCAGAATCGCAGCGTCGTACGAGGATGCGTTTGCTGACGTTGCGCGTACCTCTCAGCTGGCAAGTGAGCCGTTGGAAGTTCTTCGTAATCAGCTGATTGACATGACGACTGAGATCCCGAAGTCGTTCGAGGAACTGTCCGGTATCGCGTCGCTCGGTGCACAGCTAGGTATTCCCGGTAACTCCATCGCTGCGTTCACCGATACCGTAGCGAAGTTCGCGTCTGTGTCAGACGTCTCCGCTGAGACAGCAACTATGCTGTTCGGTCGACTGCAGAACCTCGGAAACATTCAGCCCACGGCTGACAATTTCCGCAAGCTCGGATCTGCTGTTGCTGAGTTGGGTGTCAACTCGGTCGCTACCGAGTCCGAGATCCTGAATGTGTCGCAGGCTATCGCCGCGTCCACCACTGCCGCTGGTTTCAGCACAGAAGCGACGTTGGGTTACGCGACAGCACTTGCATCGCTGAAGGTTCCACCGGAAATGGCGCGCGGCGCTATGCAGCGTGTCCTGTTCCTGATCCAGAAGGCAATGTCGGAAGGCGGCGACAAGGCAAAGGCGTTCGGCGCTGCGTTGAACATCAGCGGTCAGGCCGCACAAGATCTGTACAAGGCCAACCCGGAACAGTTCTTCACGTCACTCATCACTGCGATCGGTAAGACCACTCAGTCCGGCGGCGACTATGTGAAGTTGCTCGGTGATCTTGGGATCAAGAACACTCGTGACGTCATCACTGTTCAGCGTCTCGCTGGTTCATACAACCTGTTGGGCGACTCGATCCAGCAGGCGTACGACTCGTACGGTTCGGGTACGTTCCTCGACGAGACCGCGGCAGTTCGATTCGAGACGCTGCAAAAGCAATTCACCGAGTTCCAGTCCTCGTTGAAGAACCTCGGTGATGCGTTCGGCCGTCCACTGCTGGCACCGTTGACCGCGTTCGTTGAGATGTTGACCGCAGCTGTCGACGGTATCCGCGGGTTCCTCAACACCGGACTCGGCAGTTTCCTCGGTGTTGTCGCACTCGGGTTCGTCGGTGTGATCACGGCGTTCGCTGCGTACCGCGCTGTCACCGCGACCGCCATCGCCGGGACCATCGCCTTCCGTGCCGTCCAGCAGTCGCAGCTGGTGCAGAACAGCGGCCAGCGCATCGGTCTCGGGCTGCTGATCACCGCGTGGCGCGGCTCCCAGGTGGCCCAGGACGGCGCAACGGCAGCCGCCGCACGCAACGTGGCTGCCACCAACGTCCAGACGGCTGCACTGGCTCGTCAGACCGGCGTCCTGGCCGGTAACACGGCGGCTCGGGGGGTCAACGCAGCGGCCGGTACAGCAGCAGGTGGTGCCGGTGTGCTCGCCACCGTCGGCAAGTTCGCCAAGAGCCTGCCGGGTGTCGGACTCATCGTCGGGCTCGGTGCTGCCATCGTCAGCTTGGTCAGCAGCACCAGCGATTCCGAGAAGGCTGCGGCTGAAGCTGCGATCCAATTCCAGAATTACAAGGAATCGTTGCTCGCTGCCGGTGGCGGCGCATCTTCACTGCGCGAAGCCATCGATGCCGACACGAAGGCGTGGAAGTCGAACGCATCAGGATTTACGACAGTCACCACGCAACAGTCTCTCGCTGCTGACGGCGCTGTAAACTACGCCACCACACTGCGCAACGCCAATGGCGAAGTGCAGGACTTCGGCAGCGGTGTGAAGACAGCATCCAATGCCACATTGCAGCAGAACGAAGAGCTGTCGAAGGCAATCACCAACCAATCGACAACGGCAGAGCAGGTTCGCGCAACCAACCGCGACCTCTCGGCACAGACGCTCGCACTCGGTGAGTCCACGATTGCCTGGCAGAAGAATGCGTTGGCGCAGAAGATCATCAGCGCTCCCACCACAGGTGAAGGTGCGCTGACGCCGGAACAGAAGCAGCAGTTCATCGACAACGGCGCCGAGATCCAGGCGCTCATCGAAGAGGGTGTCAAGGACGGATACCCGAAGCTGCTCAACAGGTTGCAGACTCAGTACGACGAGATTCTGGCGCGACGTAAGAGTTCAGATGCGCGGTTCCTGGCTGAAGCCGAAGCCCTGCGCAAGCAACGAGAGAACGGTGTCATCTACGAAGATGATCCGGAACTTGTTGCACTGCGTGCGAAGTACAAGGCGGAAGCGGAAGCTGACGACGCTGCCATCGCCAAGCGAAAGCTCACTCTCGAACTGATGAAGGGTCTGGCAAGCCAGATCCAGGATGTGCAGCTGCGTAACCAGATCATCACTGCCATCGGCGCAGCAGATACTGCAGTCGACGACTCGGCAACCTCGTTCGAGGAAGCCGGAGATGCGGTTAAGGAATACCAGGATCAGTTGAGTGCAGCTGCGGATGCAGTCAGTGCATACGCTGACGAAGCATTCAAGCTGACCAATCTCAACGCTGACATCGGAAAGTCCTTCTATGATTTGGGTACGTCTCTGGTAGAGAACGGCACCAGTTTCGACATCTACACGGAAGCCGGAGTCAGCAATCTCAACGCACTGCAAGGCGTTGTTGCATCGTACGGTGCAGAGCTGTCAAGCGCGGTCGAACAAGGAACCATCACTGCAGGCGATGCCGCAGATCGAATGCAGGCCTACATCCTAGATCTGCAGCAGCGCTTGGAGAGCGCGGGAGTTGACACCAGTCAGCTGCAATTCTTGAACGACTACATCAACCAGCTGGTGAACCAGCCTCGCGTGGTCACCATCGAAGCTGACACGAACCCGATCATCGGTTCGATCATCGACGTCTACAACCGATTGGCTACGCTCTCTTCCGGTGCACTACTCACACCCGCCGCCAGCGCACCGTCGGTCGGTGACCCACAGACGCGCTTTGACGCCGGACAGTATTACGCCCGGTACGAGGCTGAGTATGCAGCGCAACAGGAAGCTGCTCAGGCCGCGCAGCAGGCGTCGAGAGAAACACAGCAGCAAGAACGTGCGGCTGCAGCTGAACAGCGCGAGCAGGAACGTGCCGCACGCGCGGGTGAGAAGGAAGAACGCTCAGCTGAGAAGGCGCAGCGCGACGCGGCGAAGCAGCGCGAGGCCGAACTGCAAGCTGAGATTGCTTACGTCAACGAACTTGCCGGTTTCTATTCCAGTCTCGGAGGTACCGCACTCGGTGCGCAGCAAGCGCAAGCCGGAGTCTTCTCCGCACTGCAGGATCTCGGACAATCGTTGGCCGAGAACGGAACCGCGTTCAACACCTTCAGTGACGGTGGTCGTGCGAATCTCGCTGCGCTAGAAACCGCACTCAACGGTTATGGCGAACAGTTGTCGTATGCAGTGCAGAACACCGGACTGTCTGCTGCTGACGCAAGCGCGAAGTTCAAGCAGTTCGCCGGTGGCGTGTACGCAGAACTGTTGCGCGCCGGTGCATCCGCCAAAGATCTCGGTGCCATCTTCGCAGGCATTGGCACAGGACCGAACTCGTTCGCCAACCAGGGCGCTGACCTTGCGCAGTTCGCTGGCTACATCGAAGCCGCACGACAGGCTGAGATCAAGTACGGCGAAGGTTCGTCGGCTGCTGCCAAGAAGGTCGAAGAGGCGCGACAGAAGATCATCGACCAGCTGCAGCAAGAGAAGGACTACCTCGCTGCAATCGGTGACTACTACGCGAACATGGCAACCACCGTGTTCTCGTTCGCTGATGCTCAGGGCGCTACATTCGCCGGGCTGCAGGCACTTGGCGCAGGACTGATCGAGAACGGCAAGAACTTCAACGTCGTCACTGCAGGCGGTCGAGCCAACCTCGCTAATTTGCGAACCACACTCGAAGCGTTCGGAAAGACACTGCAGCAGAAGGTGACTGCCGGAACGATCAGTGCCGGAGAAGCCACCAAGCAGATGTCGCAGTTTGCGGGAGGGCTGCGACAGGAACTCATCCGCATGGGTGTGCCCGCCAAGGATATCGACGGCTATTTCAAGGCAATGGGTTACAGCGCAGAAGGTTTCGCCAACTCCGCTGACAACGTGGCGCAGTACGAAGGCACGTTGACCAACGCTGCGAAGGCAGCGCAGGCTGCTGCAACTGCAACCGCAGTGCTCGCCGCGAAGTTGGAGATCGCAGCTGACTGGGCCAACCGACTGCGCGAAGCGTTCGGCAAGTCCGACACTCGTAAGTTCGGACTGCAGCAGGCGAAGGACGCAGCAACCTCAGCCGGGCAGGCAATGAAGGATGCGTTCCAAGGCGCCATCGACAAGGTGAAGGAACTGCGTGACGCCAACGACAAATTGCGCGCGGACCTGAAGACGCAGGAAGCGACGGCAAATCAGGCCAACATTGAGTACCTGATCTCCAAGAAATACGGAGAAACCGACCGCGCCAAGGATTACGAGGCACAGCGGGACGCTGCCAGGGCTGACGTCAAGACCACCAAGGATCAGATCAAGGCCAACGACAAGGAGATCAAGACCAACGAGGAAGGCCAGGGTGTGCTGAAGGGCAACACCGCGGCGGCTATTGCCAATCGCAGCGCCGTCATCGGTCTGCTCGGTACTTACGAGGATCAGATTGCTGCGTACGCAGCAACCGGTGCAAGCGCAGCGCAAGTTGCAACGTACACCGAACAGCTGCGCAAGCAGTTCATCGATACTGCAAAGGCCGCCGGTATCACGACCAAGGATCTCGAACCGTACACGAAACAGTTCGATAGCTACGTGCAGACGATCAAGAACACGCCGCGCGTGGTCACGACTACGGTTAACGCCGACACCGATGCAGCCAAGGCTGCGATGGATGCGCTGCCCAACAGTACCTCCTTCACCATCGTTGGTAAGGCCGACCTCGAAGCTGCGAAGAACGATCTTTTGCACCTGCCGAAGCGCAGCGACTTCGTAGTCAAGCCTGACGTCAACGTCGATCCGGTGCTCCGCCAGATCGCACGCATTCCCACGACGAAGAAGCTGACAGTAAGCGCAGTTGTCGGTCAGGATCAAGTCAACCGGCAGATGAGCAAGATCCCGAGCAAGAAGCCAGTCGACGTGCAGGCCAGCGTCAGTGCTGGCACTCAGGCTCGACTGACCAGTCAGGTCGGCTCCGGTATCACCAACGGTGGGCGTGGTTACACACCACCAGTGAAGACGCCGCGCAAGTACACACAGGCTGAAATCGAAAGTATGTTCTCAGCTATCCGTACTGCCAAGCTCATCGCTGAGAAGCTGACGTTCGGTGTGCTGTCGGCAACAACCGGCGTCAGTTCTCCCGCGTTGGAGATCAAAGAAATTTACACGACAGCAGCCGGTGGCGGGCGCACGAAGTTCGCAGTTGCAACCGGCGGCATGATGCGTTCCTCCGGTGTCACTGCGTTGGCGCGCGGCGGTCTCATCGGTGGAAAGCCACCACGCAACCCGAAGGTCGACAACATCGGTCCGGTGCTCGGGCCTGGCGGCAAGCAGTTCGCCATTCG
>DWAO01006508.1:0-10869 GCA_018230605.1 Heliconius congener
GCCACTCAACACGCAATGCCTCCAAAATTCGGCAGAAAGTGAGGAACGGAGTGTCGTAACACTAGGTTCCCTCTGCTTATTTTGCTGTGTGCGGGATACAGCGTGAAGTATATACTTAATATTATTTCTTAATATTTTCGTTTTCGTTTCGTTTCTTTGCTTTGGCACCAAGGCAAAAAGCCCGGTTCACTCTGCCCACTCTGCTGTAGCGGGATACACCGTGAAGCTGATTTATTTATTTTATAATTTGTAGGTAACTGACGAGGAAATACAAGCTCGACAAGAATATTTGAAACAACAACGCGATAAACTACTCAGTTTAAAGAAACAAGTACGTGAGAAGCGTTTAGGTGCAGCGCAAAACGAGAATGAATCAGAAGGTATAAATATATATATATATATATATATATATAAAATGCTTAAGGTAGATGTAGATGGCTGTTCGCTCTGGTGTCGAGGCAAAACTGCCTACCCTGTTGTCTGCGAGGCTGATTCTTATATTATATTCTATATTTTTTATAAATAAAAAAGCTAAAAAAGCTAGATTAACACCAGATTCTCTTTGGCTACCCTGCAGTACACAGGATGCGGTGTGAATCTAAAAAAAATCATAATCACAAAACATCAACGTCTTTTCTGTCACTCTCAAGTATTTAGTCAACAATGTTGTAGGTCAACAAGCCTCTCGACCGAAGTCAGCGCGCGTTGCCCAAGCGGCGCTCGCTGGGAACCCGCTACCGCCGCCCTCAGATGCAATGCAACTACGACGAGCTCTTGCTTCTAAGCTAAAAACTGAAGTGGTTAATAATGACAGCAATAAATAAAATCAAAATTCTATATTTATGTAAATGTAGGAACTTTTAATTTAAAGATTTTTTATTTCATTTATCTTACTCATGAGAAATATTCTTATATCTTTTTTTAATATAATGCAATGCAAAATTTATTATAATAAACGTTCGCTGTTTGCAAAAAAACTGATGATATTAAGATTTAGCTTTAATTTGAAATATTTATTATTAAACTTATCAAGTGTCACAAAAATCTTTTTATTGAACCATTCCTTAACATCATCCTGAACATCATTTAATAAATTCAATTTTTTATAACAATTATATTAAAACGAAGTGTATACACACACACAAAAAGGAAACTCGACACACAAATAAAACAGACACTAAATATCGCATTGTATTTCCTTATATTTATATTGCTTACGTAACTAGTGACATCATAATAATAGCATTATAATAAGCTTATTTATTTTACACAACTTGCCAATAGGTAAAATCTATTTTAATTTTCTGTGTATAAATTAGTTAGATGGTCACCCACCTAGATAGATAAAAAAAATATTCGTTAATTCTACATTCATCTAGAAATCATTCTCGTACGGGCATTTTTCATTTCAAGGAATATAGATAAAAGAAAAATATTCAAAATCTAATTGACAGCTAGACAGATGTAATTAGACACGTGGATGTTTGACACAGAGTACAAAATTAAAGTATTACAATAAAACTATTTACAATTATCCGACACATCCATTCCACGTATGTAATGTAATAAATATACGTCTCGCAACAACTGTGCACCACACGAACGCCATTTTAACAATGTAGAAAATGAAACCAAGAAATGTATGGGGATGGGGGTAGATATAGCGAAATATTTGTACAGGGACCACTATGCATGTCGTATAAACAGTTTTCGTATTCCAATAACTAACAACCTTATTATGTATAGTATAAAAATGTCCAAATCAGTATCAACGGCACGAATTGGTTTTATCGTATAAAAATGACCTAGTGTTGCCTGTTCAAATATTTAGTGTGACCATCGTACGCTGGCATGAGTACTTTAAACAATTCTATCAATACAGAGATCAATATTATTTTGCCAAATATATAAAATTGATATGTATTTGCATGCATCTTAAACAAATTTACATACAGTACAGTAGCGGTTAGATCTGCCGATAAATAATCACACAAAAAAAAATATCACGTATATAACAAAAAAAAAAAGAAAGAAAAATTACACACCAAATAAATTACGATTTTTTTAAACATGCATCCAATTTGTAATTTTTACATTCATGCTTAAAATGTTAAGAGCAAATTGCATAAAATAATATTATTGTGCCCTAACGACGCTGCGTCGATTTTTATATAAAACTGCCACCAAATTAGGACTCTTAACCTTAAAAATGTTTCTTTTATAAAAAAAAACCTAAATTCACTTCTAAGATATATTTTTTAAAACCCTTAGAAATGAAGCTATCCATAATTACATTTTCATTACAAACAAACGAAACGCTATTAATACACATTTTCTAAAGCCCTGAATAGAGTAAACATTTCTAATATTAAGAGTCCGAACAAATCACGGAATCTACGCATTAGTCATATGAAGAAACAAATCACTCTGTAACTAAAATTACTTTTCAAATCCTCAAGTCCAATAAGTATTTAAAAAAAGGAAGTATAATAGGGAAGTATGTTTGTAATCACATTATATGATTATACAGCAATTTTAGTCACTTATCAATAGTTTCTCGTAGAACTCAATGTGCGTAACGTCTTTTATACCGAAACGGCCTCTGGGATCGGATTAATATATAATAACGGCGATCTATTTTTACATCGCAAGTTGCTATGATGTCAGTTTCACACAAGTGGAAACGATAAAATGATACAAAAAGAACTCTATAACCTTCGTTGCTGTCTCATCGAATCATAAGAACTTTTAATCAGTATTAGTGTCACAATAATTATTGACTTACTAAAAATTTTAAAAAAAATATTGTAAAAAAAAACAGATATGTAATTAAAAATTAACTTTCTCATGAACAATACGCATAATAATATTATATCGAGTTATCCAATATTCCCTTCACTTCACAAAACATCATCAAATCGCCGACTGAAGTACTAGGTTCAGATACATTTAAGCTCTTAGAGCGTCTCTTATTTAACACACACCTTATATTAAATTTTACATAGCTGTCAAATCAAAATCTTGTAAATTATTATAATGCACACGTATTTTTGCTATCAATACATACATACATACAATTCTGAATAATATATCTATATGCAAACGCTCCAACCTTTAAGAATAGAGTTTTATTCTAACATAATAGCAAAACGACAAAATCGATCGCCGACATGAATACTATATGAAACCTAATGTTATTTACATAGTAATTATATTAAACTATATATTATAAGTATAATAAAATAAAATGGTTCTTAATCAGATATATTTTTTTTATCACATACACATTATACAATAATAAAGAAGCGAGTAGAAACAAGCGAAGACAAACAAGAACTTCTTGTAATGGAAGATGTAGAAACGTATTAACGACCGAAAATTATTTAACTTCAAAGAAAATATACGTTTTTAAATAAAATATATATAATATATATTCTAATTAATTATATAATCTTCTAGTCGTTAGCACGAAACAACAAAACATAAAATAAAATAACTATATTATTGACAAATTAAAATAATTATTTTCAATAATCAATACTCTTAAAAATAGCATAAATATTTGGACCTCGAGAATTTATTACAGGTTCATTGTACAAACTCCAGTAAATTTTAAATCAGTAGTGGTCAATAATTCCAAAAATATCCAATTGTTGAACTAATATCTAATATTCGAAATTGATTTGAACAACTCGATTACTGTTATTGGATTTAAAATATCCCCCATAGATGAACCTAATTTTATCTGTATTTAAAATTAAATAATTTTGTTTAGAAATTCACCTAATTCTTTAGTGTACCCGCCACAACCATGTATTAGGTCAATTTTCAAAAAAATATTTTAAAAGAATTCGATTCTACCATTTTTTTTAAATTAATTTTAGGTTCTAATGTGTCCCTAAATTCTTTTATTTTTTTTTAAATATTTTGTGATTGCAAAGATCAAAGAAATCACTAATCTTAAATATACAACACAAATAAAATAAAGCAAACACACACATCTATATCTATTTTTTTTAATAATTTATAATAATATAAAAAAAAAATATTATATTCTGTAGATACAAAAAAAAAAAAAAGAAATCAGTTTTATTACTTCTATTATAAATAACGATAAATTTAAATAGTTAATGGCCACTAAAATAATATATTTAATTACATATTAATGTTAATTCTATGAGATCCAAATAAACATGCGATATGGAAGGTTTTATTATATGGGAGGGAGAATGTTAGTTCACATGCTAGTTGAGCTCCTTAGAAATTTAATTGACAAAAAAAAAGAATTCATCATACTATCAAACGTATTTTCAATAACTTTAAAAATTTTCTAACCATATAATTTAAATACGTTATGTTCATTGCATAATAGTTATCAATTTAATAATTTGATAGCAAAATAAATTTATGAACGAAAAAACCATTTCAATATTTTCTATTTAACATATTGTAAATTCAAAGTCGAACTAATTGTTTCCATGTTGCTGGAAGATCTTTTTTTTTAAGAAAAAAATCCACACCTACATTAGGCAATTTATGTAGTTAATAAAAATTATTGTTAATGTAACATTTTGAAATGATTCTCAATTCATAATTGAACAAAACAAAATCATGAAAAGCTCAACTAAAAAGAAAGGAACTTAATTACAGAATTGTGCAAAATTAAAAATGGTGAGTTTATTTTGTGTAAGAATGGAATGAAGACAACAGTAGCAATTCCAAAAGTATTACCTTATAATATGTGCTCGTTGTGACTTATACATACATACATATACATAAAAGTTTTTTATGACATAAAAAAATTTAAACCCCACTCAATATCCTTTGTACTTTGTTAGTTCAGAAACATAAGTTAACCTTTAAAATTTCATATTTAACAATACATATACAACCGGATTTGTTCTAATGTGTATTTCGATACCGTACCGAAATTACAACAACACTACACAATTCATATTATAGTTAAAGTGATCGCGTCACTTGTATTTACAAACGTGGACAATTCCAATTTTAATTTTATTTTAATTATTTCTAGTCCAATTATTTCCAGTCCAATTTTGTCTGATTGTTGTCAAATTTATTTAATTTAACTTGTCTTGATTTTAGTATAAGGATGTTACGTAAACATATTTATATGCAAAACAGAGCTATTCCACCAGGTAAAAAACAAATGACAATTCAAAAAAACATTAACGAAATAAAAATAATTAAAATTTCTTTGAGACAAAACCATTATGGTGAATGAACACCAATAAACACACAAATAGGCTTACGCAACAAACTTGCCACTTGTATACAACAAAAAAAATCTCTAAAAAAAATTTTTAAAAATTGAACCTGCGACCGTTCACCATCCGGCATTCCATGACACAGTAGAGCGAGACTTTTACATATATTCCTTGAAACACTTGTATCTACATACAAGGTATGGGCGACTACGCAAGGCGCGGTCTCTTGGCGTCCCTCTCGTCTGTACTCGTGGTAGTGGTTGTGGTTGTGGTGGTAGCGGTAGTAGTGGTACTAGCTTCCTCTTCCTCGTCCGAGTCACCGTCGTAGTCTACAAGACCCTATATATATAAAAATATTATTATTAGTAATTAGAATTTAGCTTAAGCTAGATTAAAAATGTGAGAATTGGAATGTTGACATACTAAGGAATTAAATGTTTAGATACAATTACGCCTAGGTCTAAGTCAGGTGCAACTAGCTGATGAAAAAGAAAATAAATTTTATAGATAATGCTTTTCATGAAATAAGAAAAAAATGTTATAGAGCAAATGTATGTTTAGTTAAACAAAATGTTGACTTAATAAAATTTTATTATTTTTTTATATTGAATATGACTATAATAACGTGAGAATAAGGTTACACGATTTCTTTTCTAATTAGAGGATTTTAATGAAACAAATTTAAAATTAATATTAATATAAAATAAATATTTCAGCACTTAGTTTACTTAATATAAGTTACAACCAATTTAATAAAACCTATCATATTCTTATGTTTAAATATACATATATATATATTGATATAATATTTTTTTGTAAAGTATATATGTAATTGTAATTATTTTTATTTATGTCAACACCCACAATCATCAAAATGTAAATAATTGACAACACACATACAACAGCAAAACAAAACATTATTTCCATGCAATACTATAAATTAAAAAAAAGTGCCAAGTTATTTAAAACATAAAATTAATAAGCCATATTTATATTTAAAAACATTTTTCCACCAAAGGCCACAAATCAAATTAAGCCTATTTTAAAAAAATAAAAGACTAGACAACACTCCCATACAATGTTATTAATAAAACCACCAAATCACCTTTAGTATTTCCCCCATATATTGAGGCCATTATAAAACATATATAATTCGACGGTCCCTATGTATAAGCGGACATGTCAAAAGAGAAATATAATAAAAGCCCTTATGTGAGAACAGTATAAAAAATAAAATAAAACAATAAATATATAGTATATATAAGATTTATGTTTATAATTTTATTTTAGTTTTTGAACCTTTATTTCCTTATGCCGTCAAACTTCTCGTTTGACATGTCCGTTTATATATAAGCGTCATCAAAATATATATATTTCTTATGTTTCTCCATATAGAAGCAATATTGTGAGTGAACTAACAGTTACCTTATTGAGTAATCTGGGCGTGGATACCTGAACGTCGGTGTGCGGCGGCTTGGCGGCGTTTAACAACACCCGCGACGGACCGTTCACTGTTTCAGTGCTCGAACATACTTTCTTCTCTACTATTTTACCTGTAAATTAAGTTTTATAAAATATAAATTTATATTAAAAATTTACTATTTTAAATTATTTATATTATACCTTTGAAGGGCAAATATAGGTTCTTATACAAATACTGGACAGATAAATCTAAACTTACAATACATTTACAACAAAAACGTTTCTTTAATAATAATTAGCATAACATAAAACATAAAAACAACATTTTAAGTTTATATCCTACCTAATACAATTCTTTCTTCACACCATTTTATTAAGATTTTTTAATAATTTTAAGTACTTTAGTTGTGACAACAAATGCATCATAACTAAAGAACGAAAGGAGCGGAGAAATTAAAATAATTCGTATAAATTTTATGTATATCCCCGACAATTGAGAACTGTATGTATTGTACATATTTGCGTTTATAGTCAGACAGTTTCTACAGTACGGTCGATGAGTCGTGGCCGCCCTGATATTGTTCTTTCTAAACTTTTGCGCATTGTTGACTCGGGAAGATAATAATCCAAAATTATGAAAAATCTCTAAGTGAAATTTGCGCAGCCATCTACAGCGAACTACTAACTAATAAGGCGGCCACGACGCGTCAACAGTACAATACATATATAATAATTACCAATGGCGTCCAACGCGTGGTGCGCATGCGCATGTCCGTGCGGGTGCGCGTGCGCATGAGGATGCGCGTGCGCGTGGGGCGCGTGCGCGGCGTCCAGCGGCGCGTCGTCCTCCAGCTCGTCGTCGTCGTTGAACCACATCTCCTCCTCATCGTCGGGCTGGCGCGCCTCGCGGCGGTAGCGTGTGCGCAGAAGCGACGGAACCACTGCCTCCGCTACTGTTACACTGCCCGATACTGGGAATTTAGACGTTTTAAATTATTATTAATATTAAATGACATTATAGCAAAACAATCGCCATATACATAATAAAAAACTCATGCCGGGTTTGATGAATGAATGATTGTATTTACTATCATCTCCCCACTTTGGTAAAACAAAGCGGCGTTCAGTTAACAAATTTGAATGGAAAGACAACAAAGGAGTGTATTGACACTAGATTCTACATATAGGCTTCTATTGACTTTTTAGCGTCACATAATAGGTTCATAATGCAATTAATAATATTAAATGCAGTATCATCCCAATCATGTTCTTTAAGGACAATCATGCCCCCGATTTTACATCAATATATTTTGTTAACATTTGACAATGCGGCCAAATCTAAGTAAATTGGTTGCTCTTATTATCTCATTTTGTCCACTTGTAAATGTATGTGAGAATCAATTACCATATTTTTGGCGCCGGTCATCAAAAAATTAGGTCATTTAAAAAAATACAAAGTTTTATTAAAATCATTTTTACCGAATTAAACTTATCATTAAGGATGTAGGCTATCGACTCGCTATCTCTTAAGATCACGTTCGATTCGAATCAATTACGAAACATAAACGCATTACGTAATATTACGACATGCCACAAAAATATTTTTAAACGTGAATGAAAGGCACGAAAAGAATGTCAAGGTTACAATAATACTGTTAGTCAGATTGTTATTTACATTTTTGTACAGAATAGAAGACCAAACAAATTATCGACATTCTCCTTGGGAAAAATTATAAAAAAAATTATATATGATCCCCACTCGGCGAAATGACATATTTCTCTACATTTATATTTTCCTTTCATTGCTCTGGTGTTGAGGCAAAGCGTGGCGTTGAGTTACGCCACCTCTCTACGCCAACTCATCGGAAAATGGGGAACGGAGTGTCTTAACACTAGGTTCCCTCTCCCTACTCGACTGTGTGCGAGATACAGCGTAAAGTGATTTTAATGCCACATGGTTGATTCATGATAGTTTGAAAGGTTGAACCACATTTGTTATGAGAGCCCTTTTAAATATTTGCTTTATTCTGTATTTCAGTATTTGCTGCTATAGCGGCAACAGAAATACGTCACCAGTAAAAATTTCAACTGTCTAATTAACACGGTTCATGAGATTTAGTTCCAACAACGGAGTCTTAAACGTTAAGTAATGGAGTCCCATTTTATCATTTGGGTACGAAACTCCACATAGTAGAAAGTTTTATTATAACAATTTTACAATAAAAGTTGCACTAAAAATCAATAGCATACTTAAATATATTTAAACTTAAATAGGTAGGATTTTAGTTTATATTATATAAAGATAATCAATTCATATCTTAAACCATAATCTTGACTTGTGCAATGTGCAAGTTACAATGGCTCACATGGCCCCTTCTACACAAAATTATATATAGATCTCTCACCTCTATCCCGTTCCTTTAACTTGTCCTGATGTTGATCATATCGTGTTTTTAAAGCCTTAAATGTTTGTACATATTCAACATCCTCTAAGATCTTTCCATAGTTTTCCACAACATGAGAACATAGCGATTTGATATCCTCCAATTTTATAAATTCAAATAATTCTAATATGGCAGAATCTAATAAATTATACCTGGAATGTATATGTACTATATTACAAATGAGTATGATTTAGTGTCACATTTTGCCATAAGAATTTTCATTTTAAATGAACCTTTGTGATCAACACTCAATTTTAGTACATAGATATCTTACAATAAAAGTTTGACACACAAAATTGATTTGTACAAGAACAAATATTGTAGACATTTAAGCAATTTTTTTAATATATTTAGCCTTTTTTTTGTTTTTCCTCTTTGAATATCTAAAATGTAATACTGTTATCGGTTTTTTAAATAAAAAAATAAATAAAGACTATCAAAACAACATAAACGATAGTCTATTAAAAAGTTTAAACATAGACAAACAATATGCAAAAAGAAAATATAAATAATACGTAAATAAAAACACTGACCTGCCATTATTTCTAAGAAAAGCATCTATAACTGGTGCAAAGAGATTCCCCTTTATTATATAACGGTTGTAATATTCGTCTTTGAGCGCTATTATTTTCCTCATAAACCTGAGCGCGCCGAGAACTAGGAACGTGTGCGTGGATCTCATAAGAACCAGTATACGACGGAGGAGATCCTGCAATCATTAAAAATATGTATAAGAAAAAAACTAAAATATATTTAAATTAATGCCATATTTGTTTAAATTTTGTTTTATATGTTGAGATATTATAAAATAAAATGTTATAAATAAAATATTATACAGTAAAGGGCATCACTAATATTTTATATGACTTTCTCTGTCCATGTTATACCACGTGGATATAACAGGGTGATATTCAATAGAAACTTTTATTGAACGTAACCAGTCAACTTATACTTAACACTATATTATACATATTGATATTTAAATTCTAAATGTGAACCTACAATCATCCCAGACATGTACTAACTGCCCCACCCAGAAAGCATTCTATTCAATGTTTTATTGTGCACTGAAACAAATTATATTTGTTCAAACAACAACTAAATCAATAATTTAATATTAATGGAGTGTAAATGTAATATGTAAATTAACATATTTTTTTTCCAAAAAAAAAATATTAAGAAAATGGCTACATTTTTAATCAATTTGCATTATTTTATCCTTTTCACATTTGCGATGACTTGAAACATTTGTATGTGTTGTTTAGCAGGTCTATATTGACTAGACGTCATGACTGATTTATATAATACTGTTGGTTAATCAGATGAGACTCAACTGCGTCATGTAATTATACTAAAAATTTTCAAGTCGATAATACACATACAAATAAAAACGTTAAGAAATCCATATAATAATATTGTAATGGATCGGTGTCTTTACTTTGAAGATATATAAGAAAAAATGTTATTGGTAGCATTTAATAATGTAATATAAGCAAACACAATGATTTTTAAAACTTTTGTTTTATTGCCGTATTGTTTTGTATATATATATGTATTTTAAAATGATAGTATTAATAGAAAAAAAAGTAATGCAGATCAATGAATTAATAATCATTTAGTCATTAATCAAGCGGGCGAAGCCGCGTGCGGGTAGCGACTCGTTCTTATTATTATATTAGTGTGTAATAAATAAAAACATGTATTTATACACAATTGAGATTATATGAGGCCAGTCGTGGCGCAGTGGCACGAAGTGTGACTGTAAAACCGACTGG
>DWAO01006509.1:0-10868 GCA_018230605.1 Heliconius congener
CACTCAACACGCAATGCCTCCAAAATTCTGCAGAAAGTGGGGAACGGAGTGTCTTGACATTAGGTTCCCTCTGCCTACCCTGCGGTGTGCGAGACATAGCTTGAAGCTGATTTATTTTTTAATTTTTTAAAGATACATGTTTTATGAAAATTATTTTAGTTTTACATGGAGACAACGTGGGCTATGCAAGTGTCGTACTACAACATCGGACGTGCTATGTGGGAGCCGCTCATAGAGCCCGTTGAAATATTGAAAGACTCGCAGTACAAACATGTTCCATGGGAACTCAAAATGGAGGTAACTATTGCTTTTTTGAGAATATTTTAAACAATAAGATTATGATATGTTGTGAAGGTTAAAATATTTAAATGTCAAGGAATGTTTATATTCATATTTTCCATATCATAGCCTTGCGTGATTTTGGTTACGTCATTAAATAAGGAGTCTCAAAGTGACCTTGCAAAAAATATTCGCCAACGTATATAAAATTTGATCGTATTGAAACTTAAACTTTCAGGTGGCGATGCGGCCGCCCGAGGGCGCGCCCTGCATCGACACGGCGGACGAGGCGGCCAACTGCCGGGCGGCGGCCACGCGCCTCGCCGCGCGCTCCGTGGCCGTGTCCAGCGCCGAGGCGCTCGAGCTCACGCTCACCCGCAGCGGCATCGAGGTACTACACTTTGTTTGACGCTTATTGAAACAGTGATCCTGGTTTAGCATAAATATTATATTTATTAATGAATACTTTTTAAAAACATAAAAATGTAAACGTTGCGGGATTTAAACCCGCGCCTCTTGATCTTTCTTTCTTAGAAACCGTCCGTGCGCTCTGACTAACTTCGATGGTTTTCAAGAGACGCCTCTTGAAAACCGTCCAAGTTGGTCAGGGCTTAAATCCCACTACGTTCAAATTTTTATGTTTTCTAAAAAATATTTTTCTTTCCTAAATGTGCAATAAAGATTAAGTAATGATTGATAAGAAAAGAATAATCAAATTTGCCTTTTTTTTTTAAAGTTTAATTCATTTAATTTTACTTTTCCTTTGCAGGTCTTAACCCAGTTGGGTAACTCTTTCTCAGCTGCAGTGGGAACAGAAACGGATACATCTATTGTTGCAAAAACTAAAGTCGAAGATGTAAGGCTGATTTATAATACATAACCATACATATAATAATACAACATTATTTTAATTCGGAGAAAGTTACATACATAAAATATAAAATGTACACGTCGGAATATTTTTGTATTTTATCGTGTAACTTTTTACTGGGTAGTTCGATTTTTTTACAATATAAGAGGGGAGATGATATTGTACAATTATAAAAAACTTCGATCCTACGTTTAGGAACAACAGGCCATGGTTTATTGTTTACTTACGACATATGTAAAGTTAATGTATAATCATTTTGATTTTGATAAATTTTGTGCTTATTTTGTTGCAGATTTATGATAAAAAATATTTAGGTGCGCCGTATGTTTTGCACAACTGTACAGGCTTGACAGCTAAACTGACACTACAGAATAACAAAGATTTCTCGGTCTTTATAACTGAAGAGTATACATCATCTGATTATAGGTAAGTGAGAGTATTTTTTTTTTTTAAAGCTTTACGTTTTATTCCTTATACAGCTAAGGCGAGTAGAAGAAACCTAGTATAAAGACATATCTGCTCTCTTCCTCTCTACTGCTTCCCAATTTTTATGTTAAGTTATAGTTAAGTATAGTTAAGTTAATATTGTGTGTTAAGAGGTGGGCTTCAACGCCTCGCTTTGTTTTGTTACTAGTGCGAGGAGATTGTTAATTTTATTGAATAAGACTATTCTTTCAAAAAATCCACAATCATCGTTTACGGCCAGATGCTGTGTTTCTGCTCCACAACGACCTCTCATTTTAAATATTTATTTTTATTAATTTATTTTTATTCCAAAATTGCATATGCACAGTTTTAAAGCAATATCTTTATTTAAATTTATATTTTTAGAGAAGTTGTATTGGAGCCGGGTGCGTGTGTTCCACTTCAGTTAAAACATGGTGGTCTAAATATAATGAAATTAAATGAACCTCCACCGCCATTAAAACTGAATGTAAAGGTAAGAATTTATATGTTATTTTAAATCGTAAAAAATTGTTACGATTTCATGTTCATTTATTTCACTATTAATTTAAACATAAAATTTTTGACCATCATGAAGAAAGTATGGCTTATTTGCTTTGAGCACTTGGACTGATTCTGAAAGACGCAGGTTCAAGTCCCGCTCGTTTGTATTTTCACATGTCGTTCACACAAGTTATAATAAGTAATAATAATATGACATATATTTATTTATCAATAGATAGTGGAAATGGACGATGAAATTGTAATACCAGTGGAAAGGGCGGATAAGAGATATTTTACGATCGGCAAGCGTGTAACGGGGGACAGGCCGCGCGCGTGCCCGCTCGCCGCCGCCGAGCCGCGGGGCCTCATATCGGACGTCGTCATGCACGACGCCGCCTTGCATATATACTTGAGGAGCATTGTACAGGTATATATTATTTATACGATATTTATAAGGGGTACTCCAAAAGTCATGATAATTAATAAGTAAAATTAATAACTTCTTTTCTACATATTCTCCTAACAAATATCTCTTTCGGCGTATCACGTCGCTATCGTTGTTAAATTTCTTACCACGGAGATGTTCCTTGATCGGAAAAAAGAGAAAGAAGTCATTTATTGTTTGGTGATCAGATGGATGTCCCAAAGAGGAGGAGATTAAGTCCTGCTGTTTTTACACATTTTTTAAACTATTTTTCTATTCTCTAAAAAAGGTTTAAAATTTCATTTAAAATTATTCACCAGGTAATGAACACACTATCAGTGAGTGTATCGGTATACTACATGACACCGAGTGGCAATGAAGTGCGGCTGCTGGGCGAGGCGGCGCCCGGCGCTACTTTGCGGCTACCATTGCAGGCAGTACATACGCCCACCGCTGAAATATTCTTCTCAGTTGAAGGTGAAGAAACAAAACATAATATTTGGTTTAACTCTGAACATATTAATGATTAAAGGAAAAACATGTTTTTTTTTTAAATGTACACCAAAAAGTGCCAGCGTTTAATAGCGCTGTGTAATACAGTATTTGTAGATTTGCTAATAACTATTTGTATTCTGTAAATTTAACGGGGATCGTTGTAGGTTCGATTCACGTTCGAGGGCATTAATTTTAGTCTCGAAAATATGGTGGAAAGAGGGGACGCAGATATTATCTATGGCGTAGAACAAAAATATGTATTTTGTAAGTTTAACCACATGATTTAAAATGTTAATGATATTTTGATTATTATTATATATTTGCTTAAAGGTTTCACCGTATCTGTGTCACCATTCATCTGGCGCGAATTACAACAAGAAGTAAAATTATCAAAACTACTACAATGCGACTCCAAAGATAAAAATAGCGGAGAGAAATTTTATTTACGAGTAAGTAAATTTTGCTACATTTTACTGTGTCGCAAAAATTTATAACTATAATTAACTATATTTAATTATACTATATTAGATATTATTGTGTGTTATATAAATTATTACAATTTCAGGCGGTAGGAACTATGGAGCAAGTATTCTATGAGCATTCCAATCGTCATACATTCGCGTCGTCCTGCTACGACATTGTATTAAAACCGGCCGTCAAGTTACAAAACTGCCTGCCCGTGCCAGTCCGCGTGTCGCAGCTAGGCTTACAACGCACAAGATTGTTCCAGCCCGGGGAAATGTTCCATTTGTCCCATTTGGCGCCTAATCGTGCTACTGTTGTTATTATGGTAGTTATTTATCTTTAGTTTCTTCTTATTGATTAGATTTTATAGTAAGAATTATAAAGTTATAAGATTTAGTGTCTATGTCTACAATAAGATATCAGAAATATTATAGAATAGACATGTATATATATAAATATACGAAAATTTGTAATTTGTTGGCATGTCACAAAAAAAGAACTATTACAAACTTATATTTGTAGCCAAAGACTGTCAATTTTTTTTATTGTACTTTCCACCGCATTTAACCGATTCTCATTCTTTTCAATAGATCGAAAACTACCTAGACAAATGCTGGGTATGCACAAAGAACTTGCCCGACTCCGACACTGAACTGTCAGTATGGTCGTTCGAGTCCCACGACAGTCCCGCCGTCATGACGTTGGAGCTGGGACTCCACAGTGTCGACTCTGAGGGCACGCAGATGCTGTCCCTCTACTGCCCCTTCTGGATGCTCAATAAGACTGGATTCACTTTGTGTTATAGGGTAAGTGAGTTTTGTGTTATTTATATTATTTATTTAACTTCACGGTGCGAACCTACTGCTGAGACATACCGTTCTCCACTTTCCACCTTACTTTGTCTTCTTACCGAAAGAATGAAATGAAAATGAATTGTTTCCTATGATTGATAGTCAAACCTACAACCGTCGCGATAAGAGGCAGACGCTGCGCCGCTAGACCATGACGACCTTGGCCTCGGCTCGGTGTTATTTAAACTAATTCTGTATTTTAATATAAAAATGTAATTATATCGAATACAAGATGTTAAAAAACTAATGATATATTTAAAATTTAAAACTTTCTAGTATTTCAAACTTATTTCTTCATACAACTTCTTAAAGTTGTATTTCTTTTATATTATAAGTAAGAACATACGTGCGTTAAAAGATAAATCACTTAGTGTAAGAGAATACTGAATTGTTTATACTATTAAAATGTTTTGTCCGTCTCTGGCGTCTTAATCAACACAAACATTATACCATAATTTGTAAGGACTGTGCTAAACCGTGTTTAGCTTTAAAAAATTATATATGAAGCTTATCATAATTTTTTACTTAATGTTTATGATAAAAAATGATTTCTTTCAATAAAACATCACATCATTGTTGTATGTAATTGATAAATCAAGGACTATTTTCACCTCCAAAATTCAAAGGCCGTAATATAATAATTGCAGAAATCAAAGAAACCAGAAAAAGAATCCAGCACTCCCAACAAGGTACCACTAACATGGCTTAAAACGTATTGCAACATTTTTTTTTATTTTAAGCCAAGGAGCTTTTTTCTTTTCAGTGTATTTATCGATAGCTTATGACAACTATCGCCTAGTATATATATAAACATAGCAAAATAACAAATTTTCTCTGTTTTAATAATTTCATGTTATGATTTATCTTTGATTCATGTATTGTTATTTATTTCAATATATTAAATGTATATAAGTTCATGAGCATGTTGGTTTAAATCCATTTCATGACACTTTTCATTTCGTTAAGTATTTTTATATCCATCTATTTGTAGAATATTCGTATCTATATTGCAGATAAAATATTCTCGTTGCAGTAAATTTATTAGACGTCATACTTCATGCTTGCCGGTGAGACTTAACACCATATTACACCTATTGGTTAAAGTTATATATCAAATAAATAAGTGTAGTCAAAGTAAAGAATGAATGAACTCTAATATACACTGTATTGTGCCGAAGCCAAATACTATTTAAAATTACAAGAAATTATGATATCATTATTTACTTTATTAACATTCATAACAATAATAACTTTTTTTTAAGATATTATGTATGTTTTTAATTTTTGCATGTATTGCATGCGCTTCTTACTTTATAATATATCTGAAACCGTTATATTTCATAATATGAGGTGCATATAATATTTTTAATTGGAACATTGCAGAATTAGCACTTATTGCTTTCAGAACACAACGGTAACGAATGGTTGTGGTACAATCTACGCTTAATTGCTATTCTAACAAGATATTTAACTTTCAGAACGTAGACGAAACAGGCAACGTAATCTTTCACCCGAAAGACTACAAGGAGCCGATATTATTCTCATTTCGCGCGAAGAATTTCTTCGGTAAGAAGAAGGCGGCTATTCGAGTGGAATTTGGTGAATGGTCAGACAAGTTTTCTTTAGACGTACCCGGAAGCTCCGGCGTTGTCATATGCAAAAATGAGGGCAGGACTTATCAGGTACTTAGTATTGATATGGTAATACTGTTTATATTCTATACATACAACAATGGGATATTTTTATGGAGATATTGAGAATGTATACGTTCTAGTATAGTAGAAAAGAAAACAATTATAATGTTAAAAAGTAAAAAAACGTTGAAAACTCTGCTTCATGCTTCAAATTATACTTTTTTAAACGTCTTAAATAGTTATATTAACAACATACTTGTAAAGAACAATAACATTATGTAAAGGAAACTACTATTGTGTTGAAGTTATTAAATGAATCTATAGGAGTTATTGATTTAATTACGAAATAATTATGCTCAAGCTATTGAGAAAAATTATGAAGTACTAATTGAGTGTATTTACTACTTGCATAATAATTTTACTTGTACTTCGTTGTTTTACAAATATTTGAAAAAATATAAACAATATTTATATTGTAATTAATAGATATAATTACTGAGAATTCTAATATCTTTTAAAAACTCCGTATTTTTTCAACGATATATTTTTATATATGTGGTTTTTTATTATATTGTTTAAATATGAGTCTTCTCTAAACGTAAATATTAAAATATATATTTTTTATGTTAGGTGGCAGTAACAAATCAACTGACATTCAACAGTTTGACCAAAATGGTTATATTCACACCGTTCTTCCTTATCATAAACGAATGCCTCTTCCCGATAGAGTATCAAGAATTGCATAGATCAGGTGATCCCTGGCAAAAGGTAAAATTATCGTATATTATTTTATTCTTATATAATTAAGATATTTTTGGTAACATAATGAATAAAATAAAGGCTGACTGACTAGTAAATGCGACAGTTGTGGGTTCTATGTCCACTTAAGGTAATAAATGATTTTCATTTCCTGGTGCTGGTAACAAGGCAAAGCAAGTTCTGCTGGTCAACACGCTATGTCTCAACAATTGGGCGAAAGGTGAGAATCAGAGTCTCTTAACACTAGATATCCTCTGACTACCCTGCTAGATGTGTGGCACATGAGTAAAAAATTTAAAGAAAATATAAAAAATAGTTTTTTTTTCTTTACTTCATGTTATATCTTGCTCATAAGAGGTAGGCAGAAAGACCCTGGGAACCTACTGTTACAACACTCCGTTCCTATTAAGATATTAATTAAGTTTTATTATTAAATAATGTAGGTAGATCAAAGTTCAAGTTCTCCACTGTGGCCAGTAGTGGAGAAGGACGACAAACTGCTATTACTGCGCGTGGCCGGTTCCAACGAACGCGCAGCGCCTTTTCTCTATACAGAACAGCATAGCGTTTGCTTGAAACTCAAAAATGAGGTAAATAAGTTTTTTTATACATACATATTCTTTTGGTTTTAATTTTTTTACTTTAAAGCCTTATTATCTAAGTTTAAACTGATTAATCATAATATCACACTCGTTCTTAAGGAAAATTTGACTTACGGATGGGTTATTATTCTTTAGATGACTACTTTATTTTTACAGTTTCTTAACCCATTTCTACAGTAATTAATTTATTCGGAAAGGCGTATAGCTGTCGGTAACACAGCTAATAGTACGTTAGCTGCATTGATGAGACGGCGAAACGTCACCATAGCTGCACGTTTGGCCTTACACAAAGCAATGTTGGCACCAACGCTGTGATACAGCAGCGAAACGTAGGCAGTAACGCAGGCTCATGGAGCATACCCTCTCACAGATACCCTCCGCTGAGGTCGTGATACTTGGCCCACGCAAGGCTGTTTTCGACCTTGCTATGACGAACGGATTGTCCCAATTGGTTGAGTCTCTATTGGACCTTCTGTACCGGAACAGTACCAGGTTGTCGTCAATGCCTCTGTGGTCTCCAGACTACTGCCTAGTATGGAGTGTCGTGCCTATTAAGCGCAGCAGGTGCAGAACACACAGAAGTCAGCAGATATCGATGAGATGCGTACATTTTACTCATCTTATCCCTGGGTACCGGTTGCTTGTCTTCTGATGATCCTAGTACGTATGCCGCTGCTGTTGCCGACTTGGTTTCGCGGAGCATGGAACCTTTTATTCCTTTATTTTTAGCACTGTTGTTCCTAGCACATTGGTGGCAACTCACAACTTTGGTTTGATACGTCTTGCAAACTTGCTGCCTTTAGCAAACGCAAGGCAAATCAGAACTGAGACACTGGTTACTAAGAATTCCAAGGTGAAAACCTCCAAGAGGAAACTTAATTGAGCCTAGATATTTTAAGAGGGAAATTGCCCGAGCAAGATCCGAGCATATGGCCAAAATCGGTAAGAAGTTTGAGAGTTACCCGTCTGGAACTCATGATTTTGGGCCCTCTCAAAAGTTGCACTTGAAATTGGATTGCCAGCTTTCTCACTAGGTGCTGCATCAAGATGCTGTCGACAGTTTTCAAAAGTATGAAATATTGTTATCTATTCACTTTTATCCTCTTTTAGGTAGTTCATTGATACGTTTACTGTAAAAACCATACGGAGGAGAATCGATAAAATCTTTAAAGGCGGTTTGGACTGCCCCATTGGAATTTTGAAAAAATAGTAATCTGTTGGAGCAAGGACCGTGGAGTACGGTAGACGTCTTAAACATTTTAATTGAAGCTCTTCTTATTTGGTAGCCGTCTGTCGTGCAGTGTATGGTCATTGTCGTGAAGCAGCAGTGGCGTAGATTGATTGACCATCCTCTGTTGCTTAGCAGCTAGCTTTTCCATCATGGTTTGCAATTGCTGTCAATAGACGTCTACTGTAACCGTTTGGCCAGATTTGAGAACTGTGATATACGACAACTAAACTAGTTTGGCTCAGTTTTCGCTTATGCTGCGTGTTGCGATGAGCGCTTCCGAATATCATTGCGAATGCACTTTTCGTCACAGGTAATGATTCGATTTAAAAACCCTTCATTATTGTGCCTATTGAGTAATGTAACGCAACAGTCGACGCGCGTTTGCGGGTTTGCTTTTATTCAATGTTTGAGGTACCCACCTTTCAAGCATTAAATCTTCCTAATTTGATTCAAGTGGATTAAAACAGGTTTATCACTAACAGCGCAGCCTGCAGCTAATTCGGACATGATTTTCGGTAGATCCGCTTCCAAAATAGACTTCAGTTCTTTCTTATCTACTTGGTTCTTCGTGCTGTTTCCGCAGCTCTGTTGCCACGGTGGAACACGTACTCGTAAATGACACGATATTTTTTTTTTCCATTTTGTAATCTGAGTGACGCAAACAAAAAGAATACCAAATTAATCACGGTTAACGAAACACAAATACATGTGTAAATAGCTTTATAAATTTGAATTTAGTATTCCTAACCAAAGAAAAAAAAATTGTGATTAAAGTAGCCAGTACGATAAAACGCCAATTTTATTTGTATGAAATTAATATTAGGTCTAGAAATGTGTAAAACCGGTGTTTGGTTCCGCAGTACGGCGGCCTGCACGTGGAGGTGCAGCTGAGCGAGGGCGGCACGTACGTGACGGTGCGCCAGTACCGCGCCGGACACGCGCCCGCGCTGCTCGTCAACTGCACGCCGCACGCCGTCACGCTGCTCGAGAAGGACAATGTTAATGTTCGGTGAGTCATTTTAGCTCTATGTGTGAAGTGTCTATCTAGCTAGTGTCAATCATTCAATGGGATATACGGAACGTCCTCCTCCGAACGTCTACCTAACTAACTAGGGGTTATAAACTTTACCAGAATCGTAATTAACTTGGACCACAGTCATAATTAATGTCACAATGCAAAACAAAAATTTATTTAACAATGTTCATTACAAAATTAAAGTCAGTTAATAATTCAAAATTTTTTTATAGTAATCTGAAGTGTTAGCAATTTCTTTGGATATTAGATGTAACATCCTTGGTCTTATTAAAAGTAGCGCTGTTTGTAGTCGTGTATTACTTTATGCGCATACTGACACGTGTCCAGTGCTCATCTGTTGGTATGATCGCAAAATTTTTCAAGTCGTTCGACTCTATTATATGAGCTGCGTAGCTTTAGTCGCATCGGTATTTGTTGATATGTATGATGTTCATGATTGCTTGCCCTCCCAACGCATGATGAGGCTTTATTTCTTCTTAGGTAGTTTTTTGAAGAGCTCATTTATGTCATTACTGTTGGGTCTTTTTATCTTGAGTTGAGTCAGTGACACATCTTGCTACGCGTCAGATAACCGTAGGTAATAGTAATGCTTTTGAGTGTTGACCTCCAAAATGTTAAATGTTTCTGTAGATAACACGACGTTGTCTATAACTGTACAAATTGTATCTGACATCACATTGGCTTTATAATAAAGTATTGGAAGTAAGATGTAAGTTACCATTATGTTGTAGAGAAGCCTTGTGGGCGCGCAGTATCTGCCCCCCTTCCGTCGTACCTTTGAACATATATGGGGCAGTTATGAACTATCATTGAATTCAATGAAATTAAAAGGGTTATCAAATTTTTAAGTAATTTTATTAATAGACTTAACATTAGAAACGATGGAGATTGAATATTAGTACCATGTTAAAACTTAAAAAAATAATAAACCTACTTTAATATTGCGACTGTACTAGTACTAGTGTTAAATAACATAAGTCTTAATGTTAATAGACTTTAAAAACCGAACAAACAAAAAAGTTACTTTGGCTTCGTAGAAGTAATTAGTAATTAACATTATAGGATCAATCATAGAATAAACCTAATATTATGAAAATAAAACAAAATATTTTTTAATAAACAGCTTACTACCCTAATTTAAACTTAGAGAAATTAAATTTAAAGGGAAACATGGATGTAGTACGTGATGTAAAGAAAAAATTACACAAGCCACTTTTCTACTATTCACAGATGATGAAACATTCACTAAAACGGAGTCTCCAATATTTATTAA